>CM052340.1:1518578-1529018 GCA_028455595.1 Lasioglossum vierecki | reverse complement strand
ATTGTTTATTTTGGCGATTATTTCACTCCTTCAGGTAAGTTTTTTTTTTTTCAATATTTTTGGAGTCAAGATGTGGTATATACTTTAGAGACCCTACATAATTTATGACTAGTAACAAACGATTACTAGTATATTTCGAATATATTTATGTAAGACTGTTTTTGCAACTTCCTTATATCATTTAAATGAAATACCCATTCACACAGTAATTTGCAAGAGTCAAAATACGTATTTTCGGCCAATACAACAAAAGTAATGTTAAAGTGACTAGAAATCATCATATTTTGAGTAGTTTTAGCAAAATACACGATAAAAAAAATAAACGAAAACATTAAGAATTAAACGACCCTAAATGATTGAAATGTCGCACTGTGCGCCGTCAAGGAATACTGGACCGATGCACTTTATTGGCGCACTTGATGTTGCAGCGACGAACGCAATGCAAACCAATTTACGAATCGAATCAATGGATTCCAATTACGAACGTCTTTATATTTTTCTTCAGAAAAGAAACGAACATTTAGCAAGCTTCTCACAGCTGTCAAACTGTTTGACATTTTTAAATGAATAAAAATGTGCACATTCAACCTTCACATGTGAAAATTAATATTTAGTATTTCAATGTCTTATTATTTTTGTTCTAAGTTTTCCATTTCGGTCGAGGACAATATGAAACTAACAATTTTAAGTGAAACATGTTGTTTCAAAATAATAAAAAACATTGAAATAGTTTGAATTGTATTTTTATGTAAAATTATACACACAAACTATAAACAGAGATAACCAAAATTAATTTAAGATAGTAATTATACAGTAGGTTATGTAGCATAAGCTTGTTTCGTTGAAACCAAGTGGAATTAATATTTTCTAATTCTAAGAATTAAGTTATGGTTTGTTGCAAATTATGATTACTAAGACACAACTCTTACTTATTATAATTAACGATCCACTTCCAATAAGTAATTTGTATTATCGAGTCTTAGCTGTAGATAGTTTACATAAATTTCGTAAAGATCACACATAAATAATTACACGTATTACACATTAATAAACCGCGAATCTTTATGCAAAATAAAATTTGTTCACCTGAATTACGACAAACTGGGTTGAGATAGAAAGTTATTTTCGTTTTTCATATTTGGGAGTTAGCTGAAAATAATGTAATAGCCTTTTTGAATTCTTGTAATGTCTTTACTGTCTTAAATTGCACTTTTAAATGTCCCTTGTTGCTTGTTATGAATATAAAATGTTTCTTTTTAAATCAATAAGGAATTAGTATTACGTGAAATAGAATTCTCCCTTCTTTCTGAAAAGAAACTCGCGGTTTGATCTTACATGCGACAAAACATGATAAACAGATGAGTAGATAAGCCACTCGACAATTTGAACACACGAAACCGGTTTTTTCTCCCACGTGAATCCGTAGACAGTACGATGAACAATGCCCGTTTGCATATGGATGTTCACAGATCGTGTGCGTTAGTCGTCATCGCAGATGTACATTACATGCTTACAAATAGACGTATGAAAAAGATACGAACCGCAAAGCTGCGGGCAGTTGCGGTTTGAAAAATATCTGCGTCGTTCTGTTTGTTTCCTTTCTTTTCGTCTACCCGGCTACCCGTGAATGCCGGGCAAACATTATTTATATTCAAGCGTCAAACGAAACGAATGCTCACATCGCCTGCATTGTTACGGTACGCCAACACGCCATGCAGGCAGCGAGTAATTTATGTTGACGACACAACCGAAATTGCCAGTTGTGAGTAAATTTCTGCTTTATATTTCGAACAGCGATTATTCCGAAATCCTAATGTTCCACTACACGTCTCCGACGTTAGTCCTGTAGATATTTTATCCTTAGAAGCAGAGTAAGGCACAAATCACGTAACAATTAAATGTGACTAATAGTCTGACCAAATTACATTGTGAGTCAGAGCAAAATAGTCATAATTCAAAACCCTTTGATTAGTTATTGCCACGCTTTATTAGCTTTGCGAGTTGTCGTTGTCGTTGAATGCGTCAAATCTTGAAATCAAATTTTAAACCACTCCCCGATGAGCTAGAGACTTAAAATTTTCTACATAGCTCAGAACTGGATGACAATGCAATATTCAAATAAATATTTTTTTAAAAACTGCGTTTAGGATCTAAACAATATTTTTAAGTATTCCCCTTCACCCCTCGCCGTGCGACGCTCGGTAGTACGTCATCGCGTGCAGTGATTCCCACTCCGCGCGCTCCCCACTCCGCGCGCTCCCCACTCCGACTCCGACCCCACTCCACTGGCCCACTTCGCAGTGAAGGAGCTCAGTTTACTTACTGGGTTGGTTTAGGTTAGGTCGCACGGGGGAGGGCCGGGGGGGGGGGTCGACAAGGACCGGCAGTTCTGTTCAGTAAGCGAGCCTTACCAAATATGCTCGGTAGTGAAAACTGAAAAGTAGAAAATAAAAAACTATATAACGGAACTTTTACAAAATCACGCTTATTCTAGAAAGCACTAAAAAGGAGAAAAAATATATTTATATATTAGTGACTATAAATAAAAGCTTGGACCGCCTACGAAGATTGCGTTAATATAGTTTGGTGCTCCACGCTTTTATTTATAATCACTAATATCTAAAAATATTATTTTCTCCTTTTTAATGCATTCTACTATAAGCGTTATTTAAAAAAAAATTTATATATTTTTTTCACGACTACATGGCACTAGTCAGTCACGATTCTGAGCAATCGTTAGTTATTGTTTATTAGTTATTATTATTTGTTGTATTTCGGATATTTAATATGTGTATTTATTAGGTAAAATTTCTGAACGAAATACAAACTACAGATGTAATACGACAGATGTTAGTCCTCTAGAAAAGACTAAATAGAAGCGAATGAGGATGAGAAAGAGAAGAATTTGTGGTTCTCTAAAGTGGAGGTTGTTTTACGTCTAATAGTCAGTAAAGGATGAATCATAGGGATGAAGTTCAAGGATAAGTAATAGTAGATAGAACGACGAACTGAAGATACAACATTTCATTTTGCAAGAAGATCTGTAGTTTAATCATTACTATATTAATAGTTTTTAGCGGTGAAAATAAATGCATCATCTAAGAGCTTTTAATAATAAATAATGAATATTAATTTTGAATAAAGAATAATAAATAATTTTTTAATGCAGGGTCCATTGAGCTTGCATTATTATTAATTTTTTCATTTTCTCTCTACTTTTTTATCGTAAAATATAAAATTTTAATGGAGGTATTAATACAAATATTGTTATTATCGATACTTCTCATATTAATGGAGTGAAATCAACCCTTGAAAAAATTTCAACACATTCTTTTCAACAAATTTTCAACAAATGATATTAAAAACAGCTGAAACGAAAGTTGCATGGTATTATTGTGTCTACCAAACTGTGTCAAACTTTTTTTCAATTTATTTTTTTAGAACTAAAAAAAAGTAACATGGAAGAAAATAGAGTTTTGTTAGGCACAATTCACTCTTGTATAGGTTCATAATTTTTAATATACAGGTTCAATAATTTCCCTTGTGAGTAACTGTTCGAATATTCGAACAGTCGTGTTTCCCTTCTCAGTTCGCGTAATCCTTGAAAAAATTGTTGCACAACGTAGTTTACGTTTTGTTAGTTGTCCAGACATTTGCGGATTAAATATTGCGGATACACGGTCTATCGTTCGCATCATTGTACGAACTGGCATGCGAACATCAAACCGTTATGCATATCAACAAACGTGCGGCAGACTTGTCTCCTAAAGGTGTAAGCTCGCTTTCCACATTCTCGAATTTCTAGCTCTCTGATCGGAACTTCAAAGACGGACTATATCGCATTTCCTTAGCGCGGTGGCGTCATCGGATCTATATAGCAACTTTTGATCTACCTACACTCGAAGGGAGTCGTCTTGCTGGTTCTCGCTCGCTGAATTACCGAATCGCGATAACACGCGAGCTACGAAGTTTCTCGCAAGTACAATTTCGAGAGACGTAAATGTACTTCGCGACATCAAGTCGTAACGATGAAACGAACTGGATTCAATATTTTCATAAGCGGGGAAACTCTACTGTTCTCGTTGCTTATAAAAATATTTTGCACACAGACCGTGGAATATTAAACGGGTTGCTTGAACGGAAACTGCATGTTATCGTTTCACAGTGTGCAACTTCAAGCGAGTAATTAGCCAATAGTAGTATTAAATTTATATTACCATGATGAAAAACAAACAACCGATGGTATATACGGTACCAGCTGAAAGGTCGAATTGAATTTGTGGATCGGTGGAAGCATGTGCCGGTTAAGACATTAAAGAAACAGAGTGTTAACTGAAACTGTTAAGTAAACGTAAATGTACCGTGTGTCTTACTCGTACTCTTTTTAAAAGATCTTTTTAAGAATGCATTCAACTATTTGGATATTTTCATAGAATAATTAATTTATTAGATGACATGGAAAAGAAATTTTTCACAACTTTCAATTGATCGAAATTCTAGAGCAAACACTAAAGGTTGCTTCGTACACTTTTATGTAATATAATAATTTTATTTACTATGTAATACAGCCTGGGCAATTGGTAGGCGAAGTTAAAGCTTAATTTTTGATAATATCTCATCCAATGTATAACTTGAACAAAACTATATCAAAGACTGTAATCTACCAAATTGCCAGACAATGAAATAGAATTATTAGAATAATTTTACAGCATTGTCTCTGAGGTTGAAGCAAAAGCTTAATTTTTGATAATATCTATAACAGATCTCATCCAATTTATAAGTTCAACAAAACTATGCTAAAGACTGTAAACTATTTTGATGAAATAGATTTATTTTGAACACTTTTACAGCTCTGCCTTCGGTGTTGAAGCAAATGTTTAATTTTTGAGAAACGCAACGCACGTAATAAAACTAATTGGGGGAAAACATAAGCTATTTGTCGCATTTAGGTGAAGCTGGACTTCCACTGACATCAGCTGGGACGATCACCTGCTTCTCTCGACATGACAGCCGGGGGTGGATTGCTAACCCTTATATCCGTGTCTCGGACTCGAACATTTCTCGACTCGCCGAAATTATTTTCTTCCGTGATGAAGACACTTTCGGTTTGGCATCATTTGTTATAGAAGAGCGACGATTTCTCAACGAGAGACAATTCATTTATTTCGATTCCTAAGGGATTTCGCGTACTTGCCGACGATACTATTCCTGTACGCTGTCAAGAGATGTGTAAGGTTAATGTTAGTCCTTGATGTGGTCCTCATTCTACGCTTCTTCATTCTTGCATGACGCAAAGTTGGTGAAATCTATCTACTTTGAAAAGGATATGAACAAGTTATGTACTCCAGTTTCCATTGCGATAAAATATCATTTACAGTTAGATGGAATTAAGAGCTTGGAACTGAATAATTTCACAAGCTGACTTTGGTACAACTTATGTGAGAGTTACTTATTCCTAAAAATATTTTTTTACACATTTTAGTAGACACAGTAATAGTCTTTTTTAAAATATCATTTGTTGTTCTTGAGATATCGCACAAAGAAAAAAATATTGAATTTTCAAGAGTTGTATTAGGCATAACTTACTCTACTTCAATGTTTCATTATTTTTTTAATTTACTAGATTGATAATTTCCTTCGTTAAAAGAATATTCTACATATTTTCGTTTTCTTTATTGGTTTTCCGATTTAAGAAATGAAAATAGCCCATAAAAACAACTTGTTAATATCTTGAAAAGTAGAGGGTATGGAAGAGTACGTTTTTCAAATTAAGTGTTTTCAATTTTTCTGTGAAAATTAACTCATGAATTAATGATATACTATGATCATGGTAGAAGAAAGGTAAAAATTGTGGACGATATCATTTATAAAAATATATATATATGTCCAAGATCCTTATTTCTATATAGACGGTAATCTGATGGAAAGCCACATATTTAGTAGTATAAGAAAGATATGTAGCAGCCAATTTGAACAGGTAAAAGTTGTTATTGTTAAAGTTAGTTATAAAAAGATTGTGAAACTTTCCTCAGTTTAATTCTTTTCGTATTTTAATTTATGAGGAAGACCTTAGCTGGTAATTGCAAGAATACTCTGTGTAAATTAATTCGTTAACAGTTGATGAATCAACACTGCTGTGGGTAGGATTAAGAGTTTTCATTATTTGTAGAGATGAGGTCGCCATATATCGTTGGAATGTATTATACTATTATCCATATATTGTTGGAATATTATAATCATCATTAAAAAGACTGGACTAGTTCGAGAAAGAACATCACGTCCAAGAGAAGACAAAAGGCCATCCCCAAGACCACTAGACGTCACAGACGGGAAGACACAAGGTTATCCCAGAGCAGGTAAATCACTGGCGAAACCGGCGGATTTGGCATCTCAAATATAATAATATACTGAAAATACTTCTAAGATTACAACAAAAAACGTGAGGCGCATGCAATAGATATAATTGATGCATTTTGCGCTCCACGTTTTTCGTTTGAAATCTTACAAGTATTTTCATAGCTATTAAAAATTCATAATCACAAATTTTCAGAACTATCTGTACGAGGTTAGGAATCTGTATAGGACTAGGAAAGATTATTTTATACTTTTCAGTCCGTTTTTAAAAACGTGGTATTTTAAAAAATTTATTTTTATTTAAATAATTATTTTCTGCTTTTTAGTCTTATGTTAATACTTGTATCGCTCTTTATTAACCCTTAGCACTCGAGGGTGCCTCTGAGGCACCACTAAAAATTGCTGTACTATCATTTAAAATATTGTTTACATTATTAGATACGTCGGTATCTAACCAATTACTAAACATTTAAGTATTGTAGGAGATATTATATCAATTTCATATCTACCAAATTTTAAAAAATCATAGAGAATGGGAATATTTTGGGTCAGAAGAAACCTTTGATTTTCGAGGTAAAAGAGCTCCGAGTGCAAAGGGTTAATATTTTGTATACTTACTAAGCTCACTGTAAATTTCACTTGGTAAACAAAGCGATGATGTACTACCGATCTTCGCGCGGCGACGTACGATCGTATACTGAGCTCCGTTGGAGCGAAGTGGGTCCGTGGAGTGGGGACGAGTCAGAGTGCGCACGCATAGTAAAGTAGAGAGCGTTGTCGAGCGAAGTGGGGATCGCTGAACGCGATGACGTAATTTCGCATGGGGATAAAAAGGTAAATATTTAATTGTTATTTTCTCCGAAACGGATAGACTTTTAAACAAATTTTTTTTAATAATGCATTGTCTCTAGCTCATCAGGAAGTTAGTTTAAAATCAATTGCAAAATTTGCCACCGAACAAACAGACAGACAAACAAGAAAGCGAGCTAATAAAAACGTGGTAATTAACTTCCTTCATACTTTACAAACACCTTGAGATTTGGAATTACTATGCGACTTCTCCGTTTAAGTCGCAGCGTGAGATGCAACGCGGTTTAAAAGGTCCATAATTTCCATTCAAGGAAAAATGTAATGCGAGCATGAATTTGAAATACGAGACACGCGATTATACATCGTAACTCCAGTTGTAAACTAGATTTTACGACATCCTGAAATTTTGCTCCTCTGTGATACAGTCGTCGGAATGAAAACTGCGTCTCACGCTGGCATAGTTGCCCCTTCGAACGCTGAAGTCGTCTTCCATCGATAACGTGGAAATATGGAATAGATTCGCGGCGAGAGTGCTCTCGATGATGCGAATTTTAATGGAATACCAGATGGTCTAATATTGATATCGAACGCGAGAGTATCCTTGCAATATCACCGATGCAGATCACGTGAATAATAAAATAAAGATTAGACGACGACGACGACGACGCGATGCGAGAACCATTTCGTAAATTGACAGAAACGTTACATTGTGATCGTGACTTCGCGTAAATCACTTTTATGGAGCAACAAAATTCTGAATCGCTACAGCGAACGCAAAAGACACAGGAGATAAATATTCTTTTTGCAATTTAATCATTTTAATAAGTTGAAAATAATACAAGGTAGTTCAAAATTCACTCTGGAATATTTTTAAATTCAACTCTCTTTTATTCTTTTTTAAATTCTCATTTATTCTTTTATAAATAAATTTTAAATGGTTCAGTAACTTTTTCATCTAATCTTTCTACTGTTTCAGATAGTACTCGCTCAATTTTGTCATGAATGCAAAAAGCCACAGTCAACTTATCATTGTTTATTAAATCCTTTTGTTTTCTAAAGCAGACTTTAAATAATAAGTAAAAAGGCAATATTAGAAATATACAGTATCAGGTTTTTGTAGAAATTTCAGCTCTTTATTATATAGAATTGTTTTGTGCATGAATATTCATATAAATATTTTTGGAGTCATTGGTATTGCGAATAAAATAAGTGTTACGTGAATTTTTATTGAAACATTGATCCCTAAATATTATTTTAAAACGACAATTATACAAATACACTTGTCAGACATGCATCTAAACTTTAAATGCATGTATTTTCGAAATGCATTTTTCAAACAGAACTATGAATTAAAGAAGAGTGTATGAAATACGGAATCAAATCTGTATGCATACTGAAAAAAATGTAAACTTAGTTTTCGTTGACACAAATTTCTATCAATTCTCCATCTCCGCTCTCTCTCTCTCTCCCTCCCTCCTTGTTATAATGTATGGATACAGAGCGTATGGCGATTAACTTCAGTAATTGATTGAATAATGTATATCAAATAGCAACAGACGGAAGCGTTTTTATACAATTTTATTTTCACCTCGCATATTTGCGTGTAGGTACTTCATCATCGTTCTTTGATATTCATTTATTATAGAATTATAAATTTCACTACATCGAGTAATTAAGCAATACAGATTAAAAGCAATTATCGTTATTGTGACCATTTACATATAAATGCGAACACCACTTCTGCGTGATACATGCGCCAATTTAATTTCCAGTCTACGTGTTTCTTTCGTCCGCTTTGATCTTCCATGACAGGATAAAAGAACGTATTACAAAGAACGGTGCTAAACAGCCAGAGGACACTGTCACTCGCAGGAGCATTTCCTCCACAGGACATAAAATACCTTGCTCTCAATTACTTATTTTCTCTCGTCAAGAACAACACAATTCCACTTATCAGCGACTTCGTGAAACGGTGTAATCACGTTATGCGTTTGTGAAATGAAGATCCTCAATAGGAAAAAAAGTGGAAGATTTCTCGACGGTGATCAAAGTGTATTTTATCTTTGTGACGAGGGGATATCGGTTTATAATAGGGGAAAAATATTTATATCCTTCCAGTATATAATAATGATTCTTTTTACGAAACATCTTTGTATTAACATATTTGCGACATTTTTATATTAAAATATGATTAAACATGATACATTTCGACACTATTCATAGCGACATGAGCGTTCGGATAATAGAATCTAAATACATAGATTTACACTCTTAATAACAAATTCATCCCAATTACAATTCCTATCAAGAACAATATGAAAACTATAAAACTAATTCCAAAATTAAATGACAACGATTGTTTGGAGCGTTGACAAATTCAGCGTTGCTGCTGGTTCAGGAGCAACAAACACTCCGGTTCGCACAAAACGGTTTTGTGTTTCACAGTAGTACACGAAGCACACACGTATTGAGGAGTGTTGGATCGGTCAACGTCAAGGTTCAGAATGAAAGTTCAAGTTAGTGTAGAGTATAGTTCTGAAGAGAAGTTTATTGTGAAACTTCTCGCTGAATGTTCCTGATAAAAGTTCATAGCAAAATTCGTAATGATGGTTCAGAATGCAGTTCCTAATGATGATTCGTGACAAAGTTCGCAATAAGAGTTCGTAACAAAAGTTCATAAGAAAGTTCACAGTAACATTCGAAAGAAAAGTTCATAATAAAGAACAAAAGAGAGTTCATAAAGCAACGAAAGAAAGTTCATAATGGAACGAAAGAAAGTTCATAAAGCAACGAAAGAAAGTTCATAGAAACGACAGAGAATTCAGAAAGAAACGAAAGAGAGTTCACAATACAGTTCACAATCCACTTCAGAGGTTAACTTCGTGTAACTCCCGTTTTTAATTTAACTTCAAATCCTTGATATTGTTGTGCTTCGTAACGCTTCACGACTATTATCTCCAGGTAGCGGCTCGTACCCATCTTTCGAATGTTCAGAACTTTCTTTCGTGCAATTCCCTACCAAAGCTCGGAGAGTATCATTTCTTTGGTAGGGATAGACGGTGAACCAATCACCAGTTCGGAGTGTAATCCAAATTTGTGGAAAGCCTACGAAGATCGTGATTTAATTTCGTGTGGGTCTGCGCTGCGACACTTGTCATTGACTGGGTGACGGTTGGTTTTCCTTTTTGATGGAGAACAAGACACTTAACCTTCAACCGTTCCCAAGTCCGTAATTAATTTTGAGGGTTAAGGGTGCCAATGAATAACTCTAAAATG
>CM052340.1:1497351-1511523 GCA_028455595.1 Lasioglossum vierecki | reverse complement strand
ACAACATTACTTGCGGATCATTATGTAAAATGAAAATGCACTGAATTACAACAACCTGGGATTAAATAAATATTTAAGGTTGATAGAAATATAGTAATATTATACCGTTATGTCACTGATTTTTCGGTATAACTTTTTAGAATTTCTTTTTCACTTTTGACGATACATAGCAAAATTGTTTCAGATTTTTATGCTCTTTGATGGTCACAGACGAACTCACATTCGAGGTAATAAAATATGCATTGGAACTATAGAGTGCAGCATTATTAAATATGGTCTAAAAATTTTGTTATCCACATAACAGTTAAATTCTTCGTACGTTTTTACTGTCTTAAATTAGATCTGCTACATTTGTATCTCAAATGCATAAAATCCATAGTCTAAATTTTTCAGAAATTGTTGAAATTACTGAACACGTGAATTTACTAGATTTGGAGATATAGTACAGTCATTTGGCTCGAAAAAAGAGGTTACCTGGAACGTTTTCCGGGAGTTTTAGAAATGTGTAATTTTATAGATTTCGATGTGCTCTTTCCGAATTTCAACTTTACCACCTCGCATTTTTGTCGCTCGCGCCGCCATATTGGACAAATGGCGCCTAATAGCGGTTTTTTGACAAAGGCCCCATTTTTCTATAAAATCTATAAAATTACACATTTTTAAAACTCCCGAAAACTCTCCAGGTAAAACTACCAAATGAATGTATTAATGAGGAGAAAAGTGAAATCCACAGTTTTAGGCTAAGCAGGACTTTCTGGAAAAAAGCATGTACGTTTCGCAATTGCCAACGCATACATAGATCGACGTTCTGACAAGGAGATTATGTCACTCAAACGAAAAAATGCTGACTGTGTGCCCGGCTACCGAAAACTGGTACTAGTGGCTTCGAGCCAGTCAAAATTTTTTATATGTTCCCTGTCGTTCCATTGATCCACGTCATCGCAGTAGACCGAAGGATATTCGGGGATCGGAACGAATTAGATCCGAGAACGATTTGGTAAAGGCATATTCTGGTCGTTCGATGAAATTTGCACCGCAGAAATACATGTTCATGTTCTTGTCTATGCTATGACGGCCGAAATCTGACCGAAAATTTATTTTCTATGGCCGCCTAACTGCTGCGTTCGCTGACACAGTGACAGCTAAAGCGGCCCGTCGGAATTTTTAATTCAACCATCACATCGTTTTACAATTTAAATGCTTATAATTAATACAGAACACTTTATTAATCCTTTAACGTACCAATTAAAAATTTAAAAGCAGTCGTTATCCCGCCAATTTTTTAAATTCTCTATTTTCTTTATTTGCTGTTGGTGACACAAATGATAGAAAATGTCTTGCTAATATTCTCAGTGGTGTTGGAACGTTTGATGGTAGTCCGCAACTGTTTATGGGTGAGAGAAAATAAGCACAACACTGTCTAACGAGTTTTCGAAAAGACTTGAGTCGTGGAAAGCATCACAAAAATTTAAATAAAGAATTCATTAATATTAACGGATATGTCAGAATGAAGAAAACTAACTACCTTAAATTTCATTCCGCTTAAGCCAAACCTTCTCCTTTCTTGCTGAACATTTTCGTTAAAAAGTTTTTATTCATTGCTCACGCGGGTACGCGGATATTAGGACGGATTAAAAAAAAATTCAATTACTTAATGAGAAAGAAGATTGAATCGCGGAAATTAGGGAAACAGGTTGCCAGCTGTTCCATATTTTACGTCGCATCATTTTCTTTCTCTCTTTTTTTTTTTTAAAGAGCTCAAAATGAAACAGAATATGAGGTCGATCGACGATGCGAGAGTTACGACCTCCTTATGCACACGAATGGAATATCTTTTCCTCTCCATGGACTGCTCGATGTACCGCGATTCATTTTGTCGCACTGCTCAGACAGGTTTACATTAAAAAATGAAGGAAATGCACAGGATACAAAAATGATGTGGTGTTCTTTTTACGAAATTAGTGTTTCAGTAATCTTGATTTACGCTTTTAACGCTGGATTCACGGAACACTAAAAGTGACTATTTTACATTACTTTGTGAAAATAACGGGAACTTGTCTATTCAAATTATTAGCAATTTTTTTATTATGTACCCAAGGAGATAAATTTTTGAGTAATTGATGTCTATTTATTATGTATATTTATAACATATATTTATAAATATACGTTTTTTTTATTATTGATAGTACGAAATTTTTCCTGATACCCGCCTACCCCTATTTTTCATTAAGAAAATTAAAATTTGTGAACTATCACTGATATTCTTAATATTATAATATGATTAATGTTAGTTTGGAATAGCACAATTAGCAATAAGATAACGTATCATACATGAAAAATATTGATTATGTTAGTGATTTGTGTCTCGCAGTAAACAATTCGTGTACGTTATCGAAAGATGAAATCATAAACAACAGAAAGATGAGCAGAGTAAAATTATCGGTCGGATATATGTTACGGAGCGTTGCGAATACATTAATTTTTCATGTGAAACACTGTTGCTTTTATCATCTGTAAAATGTACCTCGCGAAATCCGTTTAGCAATGTGGTACTAACACCACGGTTGTTCTGCACATTATGCGCAACAAGCACGTCAGGTATTACAAAGGTAATTCCCTAATCGATGGACTGCACGTGGCGGACAAATTTCATGACTGCTCGTTCCCCAGACTTGGCACCGCTTGATTATAGTCTTTAGTTCCAGCTAAAAAGAATGATTTTTACCAGGATTCGTTGCAAATATGGGAAATATAATTTAAATCAACCAATCTAAAGATCATTTAACCAAAAACAATTTATTACAAACACAACTATAAAGACAAACGTAACACAAAATATACGTCCGGACACAGCCGTGTTTATCCGAAGAGAGAGAGAGAGAGAGAGAGAGAGAATCAGGTCTATTAAATCACTATTCATGCCACAAAGGAACAATTAGCTATTATTTTATAAACAACTTGATCCATATACTGGGTGCGTAAACCCAAATGGAGCAAATCACTCCATAAGCCACATTTCAAACGTAGAATTATATATAGGGTATTCCATGTGAAGATTCGCGCACTATTATTTTCCAAACTGTAACTCGTAAAAAAAGTTTCAAATAAATTTACTTTCGGAAATTTTCTTATGTTTTTTTTAAACTAAACTTTATATTTTTATTTATGTTAGTGTGTGGCCTATTCCGAGTTTACTGACCTATAAAATATTCATATTCCAAGGTCATTTATTAAATTAACTAAACGGAAGCACGTTCACCTAGATAAGATTTGTGATCACCGTAAGATGCCCACCGAAACAGTGTAGATTTTATTTGAAATATCCTCTTACATCGATTCATGGGGTGGGAAACAATGGTGTGTGAAACTTAAAATAGGATACTCAGTACATTAGAAATTACTTCCTCTGTTCTACTTCGCAGAAGAGTTCAGGTAATTATTTTTCTTTGTTAAGAAAGGTAGCGTGCATCCTATAACAAAAAATGCTTAGAACAGGAACGTCTTCTGCAAACTGTGATTCCTAGCAGACGATATCCGGAATGAAATTTTTCAAGGGGCGATTCGACTGTACCTCCACCTCTCCGCAAAGCAAGATTTAATTCAATTGTCTCGAACCGTCGTCATAAAATATACAATTGAATCTGTCGGCTGCTCCATGCAAAGAATAACGAGAAAAACGAATCAAGCGGGATGCGAGCTTGGTAAAATTGACTCGACAAATCACAATTTCACTGTGGCATATGTTCTGCACTGTATCACCTTTGGTAATACCGGTTAATTGAAATACGACTCCCAATATTGCAATTATTTAAATATTTCAAATGTTTGTACTGAAATTGTCATCCCCCCCTCCCACCACAAGACAATGTTACTTTGAAACGATGGATTAAACAGTAGTGCAATTGCTCTATAGCAAAACAACAAATTGCTTAAAACAAATGCATTCCATTTAATAGTTTATGTAGTAGAGAAATATTTAAAAAATGATTATTTGGATATACCTAATCGTACCCAAAAGGTTGTAATACTTCTATCAAATATACGGAACGTCAAGTATTATTAACTTCCCGATTTTATAGGGAAGTTATTGTAATTTTATGTAATGTAATTAGTCAATTACAATTTCAGTAGGTGGTAAGACAATTTTGCACGACGTGACACGTGTAAAACCGAAGACAAGTTTTCTCTTGAAATTCGTACCATTTGCAGCGTCTCTAAAAATGCCAAAATTTTTTTATTTGTCAATGAATCTTTCGTAGAATTCAATATTGAAGTCTCCTCTTTACAACAACACAAAGAAACATGGTGCATGATGATTTTTTCGTAAATTTATTAAAGTTTAAATGGTATCCAGCCAACTTTAAAGTGGCCTTACACCACCAAACCAGCTCTCCATTTTGTTCCTTAAAATATTTTTAAAAATTCGTACGTCAATTTTTGAGCTCTTGTTGTAAGAGGCAGTCTTCAATCTTCAAATTTCTGGACGATTCATTCTAGAACAAAATTTTTTTAAATATTTTACAGATGTAACACTTGTATAATTTTTTTTTTTAAATGAATCTTCACTTTCTCATCTGCTACATGATATAAAAATGGATTGAAGCTTTAAAATCAGACCAAATTTATAACAAGACAGTGGATTTTATGCATAGAAGGAAACGTGGTCCCCGTGTCTGGCAATTGATGCAAATAATTTTTATTTTGCATAAAGATCCTCAATCTATTTATTATTGTACGACTGTTTTGTTATGAAATTATAACAGGTTAAATATCCTAAATTTCTCGAGTATCAGAAATTTCATGTTCCGATACTTTTTGAATCCACTGTGTATATTGAATACATAATTCGTCCTCGTGCTAGTTGGCAGCGGGCGATGCAAAGATCGCGACAAAGATGGCGATTTCATCGGCATTAGCGATACCGAGAAACGGTCCATTGGTGAGCAATTTAAGGGCGCGTGAGCTGATGAGAAACTTCCACCGATAGCGTATGACGTTCACTCCCCGAGGGATATTTAATCTGTCGTTTAATTTCGATAAAAGCTGGGCCGCCGGTGAACCCATCGACCGAGCAGACCGATGATATCGAGGCATGCGATGTTTGCGCTAATGTACATCGACCATTGATGAACCTGAACGGAAATAGGCGACCTGGGGAGCGTCGGATCGAACCGAATAGATGTTTTTTTTGCCTCCCTTTCCCTTTCTCCCACTTTTTCCCGGGATTAGAAAACTCTCCGCCTTGTAACCTATATTCCCAGCGAACATATAGACCGCAACGTCGGCCTGTTTTCCACCTGGACCGACCGGCAAACGTACACGGAAACTGTCTCAATGCCCTTCCCCCAGTGGGTCTTTGTTCAACCATTTACACCCGGAAGACGTTTTAAAGTGCCATTTTCATTAAAATTCTGCAGCGAAATAAACGTGCTCGCGTGTTTGTTTTCAACCGCGGCTAAAACGGTTCCGAGAGTAACTATCTAAAACAGTTCGCATTAATTAACACAGTTATAAATAGACTGCGGATTTTAATGAAATTGAAAAGGATTAGAAACATGTAAAAATATTTTGTTTTCATTCCATCCAAATTGTTGAAGGACGACATCAATTTTAATTTAACTCCTACACAATTAATACAGAATATTTTTATCTGGCATAAAGATTCACAGTTTAGTTGTGGGGAACCTTTATTCCGAATAATTATAATGAAAAATTGAAATTTGTAACTATCATTTGTTTTCTGTATTGGTTTATTTTGAACTGTTATCGGCCGTCGATGAAGCAAGGTATCATAAATAATGTTCTACTGATTCGTTTAAGCACATAAAGAGCACTGGAAAATAAGAATATAACAAAGAACTAAGTAAGTGTTAATTTTTATGTATGTTTGTCAGCATATTCCACGAGTTATTTTCTAAACAAGAAAAGAAATGTTTAATGTTACAATGCTATTAAACGAGGGAACACATTTTCATTTTACTTCTGTATTTCTCAATTAACTAAGACATTGTTTATTTTGCATAAAGATTCTCAGTTATCGCACTCGGGTATTGCATACACTTTTTTAGTTTAAAATATAAAAGCTTGTTAGATATAGTGTTTCCAAAATTCCATTTGAGTTTTAATTATTTAATAACCATCAATTCCACTTCCACCGGTTGAAGAGAATTAGATTACACGATCCGGAGGATTGAAATTCAAACTAGGATCTTCCATTTGCCAGATGTCTGTCCTGACCAAGTCATCTATCTAGGCCAGCGACATATTTCTTTTCCCTAGGCTTAATATCTGAAATGGACATGGCTTGAGCCACTTGATAAATGTGGTAATCCCGGATCACGTGAAAAACTGGGAATTAGGAACAAACAAAAACATTCAAATCTTATCACGTTTCCTGAAATTTTCGTGACACACACATCTTTTCAAATTTATAATTGAACCACGAGCTATTATGTTGGTATTTTAATGTCGTTTTGTAACGACGAGAATTAAACACATTATTTTTCTGTTGAAAATTTCGAGAATCTACACAAGCATTAAGTGCTTTATTTAATGGTTATTAAAGCATTTATTTGTCTACATTTTACACACTTGTAATGTACACGTGGTCACATGGTCAGCTCATTATTATTGAAACTTGTGAACTAAATTATAATTTAAATAAAATGTACACTTCAAATAAAATGTTTGACAAAATGCAAACCACAAACGGAAAATATTAGGTTTTAAAAAATTGAAAATACACCTCGCAGCAAGTTTTGAAAATAAGAAAGGTATGTCAGTTAGGAATAAATAATCACCCACGTTTATTGCATTTGGAAAACTTCCAAAGACCGTGTTGCATAATACCGAGATAATACATATTTATGCCAAGTGGTTTAAAAATTCTACCTTACCGTAACCATGCCAAATGTGGAATCTACATATGCCATTCACGCAAAATAAGATTGCGTTTGGCTGAGCAGAAATGCAAATAGAGAATATAGAATACGTATTATATTACCTAAATAAATGGCGAAAGGTGGCGATCAAAACGGCACATACTTGTTTTAATAAACTTCATTTAAAATATGGAAAAAATCTTGATTCATTTCTGCATTAAAATACGAAGAAACTTTTTCCCCAACCTTTCATATTGTTTAATATTTAATTTTATATTTAAAATACCGACAAAATGGTTTCATAAGTACCACATTTTTAATAATTAAAAAAAAGCTTGATTCAGTTTTTCATTAAAATACGAAGAAACTTTTTTCCCAACCTATTATATTGTTTAATATTTAATTTAATATTTAAAATACCGACAAAATGATTTTATATTACAATTGCGAAGTAGCACATTTTCAATAATTAGCTATATACTGGTAAAAATTCCTTGAGAATGTATTTTCAGTAATAATAATTTTACCAAGAAAGTTCATGCTATATTATATTTTCTATTTACATTTCGTAAATGACTCGTTTCGTGAGAAGTTTGTATATATTATACAAACATTAGAAAAGGCTATAAATTACTAAAAATCAGTTGATTTTTTTAACATTATTATAATGAAAAAATATCGTTCATCAAATGGATTATACTTGGAGTTGCCACGTAGTATTTTCAACGAATTTGTAATGGGTTTCAATTAATTGACTTGCTGAGTAACGTAGTTATTTAGAATGTGAACCGAAATGTGACCGAAACGTCGAAAAAAGTAATATTTTGTAAAACAGCTTAGTTAGTAACTTAGGATCGAACCTGTGCGCCGTAATTTAGTTAAAATTTATTCAAAATTGGCGATCGTGAACAAACAAAACAGTTAATGTGAATAATATTAATGAAATGCTTGGGAGCATTTCATTCTCCGCTACATCGACGAGAATGATCTGAAGATTTTTACGAGGAACTTGCAAATGACGGAAGTTTCATGATCGAAAGACAGAAAATAAAATTTAATTTCCTTCCTTAGTCGGTCCTTTCAATGCTGATGAAAGTGGATCGTTTGAAAGGACTCCTTTCATTGCTAATATATTTCAGGTTAATCGATATTGGGTTTACATTAAAAATGCAAAAATCATGTCTCTTGAGAAATTAGCTACTTATGACGAAAAGGGTGGAACAATGGAATATTGAAACGCGACGATTAAATTCGCGGCAACATTGGTAAGACTTCGTATTCATTATGAGACTTCGCTATTGATGAACAATATTTGTTAATTATTTCCTGAAGGAGATGAAAGGTTTTTTACACTTTCGAGATTAAATGCTGTAGCATATGTAATATATGTATGTTAAAATACACTCTCGAAGTTTGCGGAATATGTTCCTTTTCTATTCTCAATATTCACAAAACTCTTCGAACTTATAAAACTAGATTATATTGACTTTCACCGACCTTACTTATGGGCGATAAAAATTCCTGAACACGAACCTTGATTTACCCCAAGAGAAAATAATATTGATCAAAAACCAATGTTTAGAGATTCTTCATTATCTCATTAGTTTGAATATTGCATTGTCCTATATTACCCATTGACATTTGATTCAATGATAATTTATCTTAATATGATACTATGATAATTATACGATAGTCTTGTCAATGCTAAATGTTTGTGTTATACATTATCAGAAATAGAAATCAACTAAAAATTTTTATTGTTATTTTAATTATACACCACGAAATACACAAAATTTAGAAACTATGGAATATTCAATAGAGAATATAATCGTTCTAATTTAATATATTTGAATTTTACATGAAATACTGAATCGGTTTCTGTTATTGGCATATATCTAAAGCCAGGTACTGAAATAAATCAATTCTTGAAATTCTTCAAGTTTATGCGTATGGATTTTTTATGGAATCTTAGGAACTTTTTTGAAAGTTATTCTGCAGGAATAGATATTTTAAAAATAGAGATTTATTTTCAATGGAAACTATAATGGAAATGTAAAAAAATCTTGAAAGATGGTTAGTCGTTTTGGATTGTGAACGACTCGTATGTTGAATTGAACAATGCTCTGGACTTCAATCTAATCCTTCATTTCACCAGCTCGATAATAAGAGTGCATCATTTAGTTCGAAGACGAAGAAATCTTTCACACCTTTGCAATAATCTCTTCTTCATTTCTTTCGATTTCTATTCCGCGGAAGTAAAGCGGCGGCTCGAATAGTGTCGGCGAAAGATCCATAGACACACCTCTCTGGCGGCCCCTTCTGTTTTGTTAATAGTATAGCACTATTAGCGTGACTAAGATAGAGAGGCGCGTTGCTGGAGGAGCTCCGGAGGGTTTGAATGACGGGCAACGACTCTCCCTTTCATCGGTGCGTCGCGCGGCTATCATCTTTGTTTACCTAGTATCACAATGCGTGGAGGAGGAACGCCCTCGAGATTCTAATTTGAGTGCAAACACGCGAGGGTGTCTGCCCCGGGCTCGTCCAGACTTGTCTAGAACAAGGACAGATGGGAGACTCGAAACGCTCCACGAAAACCGTCGAGTTGAAGAGGACCATCAGACGAAAGCTGGCAAGAGTGGAGGGTGAGAGAAGCCACCCACCTCTGGCGAATCTTATTGGGCTGCTGCACGGATACGAGCTCATTTGCGGGGAATCCTTGGCGGATAGAAAGAACCGTTGACAAATTTCAAAATAATCTTCGGCTGGTGATTACGACATCGATAAGGTTTCATGAAACCGTCTGTGATGCAAGCTGAACATCCTCATTTACTTGTTTATATGACTGAACAATCAAAATACAGTCACTCATTGATAAACCCTGGATTTTATAAAAAATCCATTTATAAAAAAAATTTATAAAAAATTCATAAAAAAATTAGTAGGTACAATTGGCTGAACTTTAGAAAACCCCCCCTTCCTTTCGATATGTGACATACGTCATTCTATTCATTTTGACATGCTGAACACAAAATGTACGTGTCATTATTTTTGGCTGAAATGAATAGTTTTCGAGATATTCGTGAAAAACTGTAGTTACTATACATTGAATTTTGTGTATAGGTGCACGTCCGTTCTGTGCGTGCGCGTCAACACGATGCGACCGCTCATCTTCTTACGCCAAATTAAATCTTTTTCCTAATAAACCTCATTTTCTAGTAAAGTGTCGTGTTTCCGGTATTTCCCTTATTTCTTCCTGATAGCCCATCCTACATACCCTTTTATACGTAGTTCCTGTGTCTTGCAATTGATGCACAAAGATCCGGAGTCCACTTATCATTAATAAGTAGAATTTAAGAAGTATGTGCAATGTGCAAATATATATTTTTCACCAGTAATTTTAATACAGTAAAAATAATATATTAATGCCGTTAAATTTTGTTAATCTTTTCACTGTTTTAAATTGCACCTACTAGTTTTTATCAAAAATGCATAAAATCCGGGGTCGAATGATAAAGATAGGGAGAAACGATTGAGAGAATAATGAGACTAAATCTACAAAAATCGATAGACCTATAGGAATATGTACTCAGAGAAATTGATATAATTACTAGTTCAAGTGACCGAATAATCGAAAGATTAATTCACTAATTAATGATAAGAATGGAGAGGAATAGTTGAGAATAATGAGACTAAATGCATAGAAATCGATAGAGCTGTGGTAATATGTTGGGAGAAATTGAGTATGTTTTTATATACCATAGAAATATGTTGTATCAGATATCACTCGATTAAATTCTAACACCTAGAAACGGATTTCATTTAGTGTTCTAGAACGTAACCCGCTGAAATTTGACTATTCGTCAGAAAAGGAGAACTGGTACATATTTAGTCAGACTAGTAGAATTTGTATATATCCAGTCAGACAAGTAGAATTGGTACATATCTATTCAGACAAATAATCAAACAAGAAAAATAGAATTATATTGGTCAGAAGTAATAGGAATTGTATTGAATAAAATAGAATATGATATGCATAAAACTACAAAATTTATTGATTTATTTAGTGCTTAAAGACCATAATACACTGGTTTCAAATCTCCTTTGTATTTTAATAAATGATATGATTATTATGGTTCGAACCACATAATTCTGCATTCTCTTAGACGACGATTAATAAGGATTAATAAGATGAGTTAGGCTTATCCCCCATTTAAGGCTTCTGAGCGTTGCCAGATTTGGCTTACTAATTCAGATCATACTATACAGCTTCTACGTAAGTAACTTATATTAATAATACTCTTATGAAGCTTACAAGGTAATGTCTTAGTAATTTCGAAAACTTTTAAGCTATTAAGCCTGCCTTTGTTTCTGACTCGCCTATTGCAACGTTACCGAAAATACACGTCTTTAATATTTTAAACACGCGTTTAAATAAGACTAAAGAAGTACTTCCAATAATAAAAATGCTCACTGTTCTGGTGTCAATATCACTGCAAAGTAAACTCTTTAGTTAACTTGAGATTCAAAATAGGGAAGATATATTTTCTTTAATAATCTTAAGTCATAAACAATTTTATTATATGAACGAGAGTTAGCAATAATACTGCATTTTTTAAATTTCATTTATAATTGTTGGTCTCTAACATACAGTCTTTTTATCTATTTTATTTAACTTCGGTTTTTCATAGTTCATCTAGGAAATCGCAGTATCGTGGTTGGAATTAATTTTTTACCTGTGCATGTATTATACGAATTGGTTCGTGGGCTGCATGGAAAATGGAATGCGCAAGGGATAGTCCGAAATTAGGACGGTGAAAAAAGTAATACGTAGGAACGGAAGGCGGAAGGATTCTTAATAAGACTGATTTACTAAATTGGAACGGGTATACCCTGCCACGCGAGACCACTGAAGAAATTTGGGACAAGAACTGATAGCGACTGCAGTCCTCGGAGCAGAAATTCCTCTTCGGTTTTTCTGACTTAGGAGATTGAAGTCCGTGAAGAAATAAACGTCGAGCTGTGACTAGAAGGAATTTTGAGGATCGCTATGAAATGAAGAAGCAGATAACGTTTTCGAATGAAATAAATGAATTAGATATACGTATTTGTGGTTCGAGAAGAACCGGTCTGAATATAATGCAGTCGTCAGCAAGTAGAATATTCTTATAGCGCATTTAAAAGAAATGTGTAAGAAGTGCGTGCACAGCAGAAATTAAAGTTATTTGATCTACCTAATAAAAAGATATATAGACGCATAAAACATGAAATCTCGTATACAGACGTCCTCTAGAAGAATATACAACCACGTTTTTCTATAAAATGAGTCAGATACATAGAAAAATACATTTTCCACATAAAATAAGAAGCAGAAATGAAAATAAACGTGTTCTGTTACATATTACGCTTGATTAAAATGTTCTGGCAGATTTTAATTACGCATGCTCTTAAAGCTGTGATAGCTATATTCCTCGTCCTGTATGTTGAAAGCGTTTTTAGACTTCTTTCTCGAGCATAATTAGATAAGAAATTTCAAGTTGAACAATGGCACACTACTTACAGTTGTAAAATTAATAACCGGAACAGAAACGAATGCGAGCGAAAGTTGCGTTTCACGCGGTTTGCCGGCAAGTCGTTGGGAATAATACAAGGGATGGATAAAGCAAATATGGTGAAAAGCGGAGTAATTCGACGCGACGGGGAAAGTAATTCGATTGACTAACGTAGGAATCAAACACGAGAAAGTAATAAAGTCGGGGAATTTCGAGGGAAGCATGACGGATGTGGGAAAGTGAAGTGGAGGCACGAGACGTCGCGAAAGAGAAAGCTTGGTACGGTAAAAATCTAGCAAATGGCTGGTAACGAGAATGGGGAGAGGGTAGCTGCCGTTTGTTAACACCGGTACGAATCTTTCGCGAGCACGAAAAGCAAATCTTACGAGGGACCGAGTACGTGACAGGCAAGTGTATTTATTACTCCCCTCTAAAGTCTAATTTGTTGGGTGGGGCTAACTTGAATAAGGGAGATAGGTGAGGGGCCGGGAAAAGTCGGGAATATATCAAGCGACACGCATGCCTGACAATGAGCACCGCCTCCACTTTAAGTATCGCGAAATGTTTCCCTTGCGAAGACTACGAACCTCCCACTGCAACCTAACCTTAGCAACTTGTCTGTATTTCTGGCGATAATTTGTCACTATTTATAGTGTTTTATCAATAAATGTCCCAAAAGTGTGACCTGTAAATGTCCCAGATCTATCCCCACTACTACGGGGTATACCCCTTGAGTGAAACTCGAGAGGCCTCGGTCGCTGAGAAGTATGACATCATGCGACTCGGGTCTATCGGTGAGATCACCTAATCCGATTTTCTAACTTCTTTATTTTTCATTATTTTTTAATGGGATTTCGCTAACCAAATTTGTAGCATTTTTCTAATTAAAATCATACCAACTATGATAGCATTCTGATGATATTTACTTGTCTAATAGACAATTAAAGTTTCGGTTGCGAGGAAGGACAGTCGCCGACGAGCCTTTGAACTTCTGCGTCTCTTTCTTTCCCATACGCTATCCTTCCTCGCACCAGAAACTTTAATTTTCTATTACCCAAGTAAATATCATCGAAATTATATCATATTGGGTATGATTTTAATTAGAAAAATGCCGAAAATGTAGTTATCGAAGTCCCATCTAAAAATAATGAAAAATAAAAAAGTTGGAAATTTGGATTAGCTATGTTTACATTTTTCGGCGACCGAGGCCTCTCGAGCTCGGCTGGCCTTCTCTACGTTCGAAAAAAGTTAAAGACTACTGTCTCTTTTTTTTCTTTTTTTCCTTCCCATTGGGACCTAGTTCTTTTCTTTACGGCTCAGGGCGTGGGGAAGGCCTTTTCTCAGATTCATTCCTCTCCGCTTAATCCGAGGGTAACCACACATGTTCTTGGCTCTATAAAGAAGAAGAAGAAGAATACTGTCCCTGGCGCATAAATGTCCCTCGGCAGACCCGTGCTAGGGACTTATACAGGGTGTCCCAAAATTCGTGTACTTCCCGGAAATGGGAGGTTCCTTGGGTCATTTAAAGCGACATTTTCCTTTACAAAAATGACGCCGGCGGCTTTGTTTAGGAGTTATTAACGAAAAACACGGACCAATCAGAGCGCGGCTATAGCGAACGGAGTTCGACTCAGCGACAGGTCCCGCTTAGCGTGGCGGCGCCATTGGCCGAGCCAGAATCAATCCGCTGTAGTCGCGCTCTGATTGGTCAATGTTTTTCGTTAATAACTCCTAAACAAAGC
>CM052340.1:1466830-1482700 GCA_028455595.1 Lasioglossum vierecki | reverse complement strand
GAAGTGCCCCTACAATATAGTTCCACCTGGTTAACCCTTTGTCCTACGATTTATTTTTCGGTTTCAGTGATTAGAATTTTGTTTGTAGATCGTAATTTCAATTACATAAATTCCATGCCTATATGTGCTCCATTATCTATACAGGGTGTCCCAAAATTCGTGTACTTCCCGGAAGTGGGAGGTTCCTTGGGTTATTTGAAGCGACATTTTCCTTTACAAAAATGACGCCAGCGGCTTTGTTTAGGAGTTATTAACAAAAAACACAGACCAATCAGAGCGCGGCTAGAGCAAACGGAGTCCGACTCAGCGACAGGTCCCACTTAGCGTGGCGGCATCATTGGCCGAGCCAGAATCAATCCGCTGTAGCCGCGCTCTGATTGGTCCGTGTTTTTTGTTAATAACTCCTAAACAAAGCCGCTGGCGTCATTTTTGTAAAGCAAAATGTCGCTTCAAATGACCCAAGGAACCTCCCATTTCCGGGAAGTACACGAATTTTGGGACACCCTGTATATTAACAAAAGCAAAATAGAATTTTATTTCGGTACGTTTAAAGGAAATTATCAACATACATTTTTTGAATGATCTGGTCAGTATCTTCGTCACGAGGCAGACACGAGATTGTAAGGCAAAGGGTTAATTTGAGTCGTTAAATGTTTAAACACTCCTACACATAATAAAAACTAACCTGCGCCAACTTACAGGGCATAGGGGTAGGTCAGTAGTCAGTACGAAGTTATAGAGTCAAATGTTAAAAAACATCTTCATCTTTACACGGCGACATCTCGGGAACCAAGTGTCGCATCGTAATGTAACAACCTCGTTTTAAAGCGGAAGCTTCGCGCTTTCTAACGCCCTAAGATTTGTTGAAATACTGTTAATAGTTTTGAAGTTACAATAATTTAAGTACTGACTAATTTCAATTGGATAAATATCCTTTATTTAATTAATCATACACGTTCATTAAATGCAGTTTCCAAATTTTCAATAGAAACCCTGATAAGGAAGTTTTAAAAAGTACGCTTTAAAATTTCCTTCACACGATTTCGATTAATTACGATTTTAAAAAAAGAATCTTTTTGGAAAATATCCCAATATTATTGTGACAGACTTTACATAGAAACATAACTCGTTGATATTTTTAAATTTAGAAAAGTTCGCTGTAACAGAAAATCAGAGAATAAATCCGATTTATATTTGACCACCCC
Organism: Lasioglossum vierecki; assembly: GCA_028455595.1. Lineage (NCBI taxonomy): Eukaryota > Metazoa > Arthropoda > Insecta > Hymenoptera > Halictidae > Lasioglossum > Lasioglossum vierecki. The sequence goes on along the minus strand of CM052340.1, from coordinate 1,481,495 downwards.
TGGTCGTATTTTCAGATCTTGAATCTAACGTTCCGGCACAGTGGTTTATTACTTTGTTGACACTCTGTACAATCGTGGAGGGTTGTGCCCGGGTGGACGCGCTATTCGCAATTGTGCTTTTATGGGCGAGCAGGCGATTAACAAACACGAGGCACAGCACACGAAAATGTTTAACATATCGGTCAGTGGGTGAGCGTACAATTATCACAGCCCCATACGGCCGGAGGCAGCAAGGGGACGAGATTTATGGGCCTCGTCTTCGTTTTACGGTGAGATCGAACGACAGATAATTTTGGTTAATGACCGCAATCAATTTCCCGCGATATCGGCACTGAAGTGTTAATCGATGTCTCCGTATTGGAGCAAATTGATTTTCAAACGATTTCGGGCTGTGTCAGATAATTTTCCGGAAGGTAAGTGCCGAGCCGTAATCCACCGCGTACAAGAAACTGTTGCGTGTTTGTATCATACTTGCAAATCGCTCGTAAATGGAAATGTTCGTGTACAATCGACTGATGTAATCGCCGGGTTGGACGGGAAGTTTATTTAATCGCTTCGTGGTGCTGGTAACGCTCGTACAGTGATCTTTAAAGTTTGCGTTCGCTGAACTTTGTGAAACACAGGGATCGTGTAACGTTCGCTGTGATTCTGTGCGTGCAATTCAAGCACATGATAATAATTATAACAATAGCAATGCTTGGATTACGTAGTTTGTACTTCCCAAGAAACGATAATGTAGAACAGCAGTTAATGGGAATATAAAAGCAGAAATGAGAGCGTATAATACTCAGAACTGAAAGATGTTGACACAAAGAATATGTTCTACACGCCAAAACACATGTAATAAAAATTTCAAATTAATCAAATTAAATCAAATTAATTTTCAGCGGTAATAGTATTTATAGAGACTTCAAATAAATTAACTTTTAATCTAAAACTTTAATCTAAATAAATCGTTTAATCTAAATAAAACTTTTAACCTAAATAAATCGTTTATATAAAAATTGACAGGATCAAATCAATTTATGGATCATTCCTAATCTTTTCTTACCTTTAGAATCTACCTTGTTTCAACGGTTATTAAATAATCTGCTTGAAAGACCAACTCGAAAGTCACGCAACACGTCAATAAGAATCCGTGATCACGGGTGATTAGAATACGGAAGGTGCATTCGAAGAACAGTAAAAGTTCCCGCGGAATTAAAGCCCTTCCAGTTATTAAACTCGAGTTCGTTTTTCACGGAACTCCCGATCTTTCTCCATTCACCATCAATCACCGTTACTCCTGCTTCCTTAATCAACTCAATCACGGCGAAATTCCCGTGCAATGTCTAATAAACTTTGACACACACTTTCAGACTCGTCAGTCTTCACGTTAAGCGTTTTTCATCATCGTAGTCGCGTATTTTCTTTGCGTTCACCGTGACCCTCCTGCACGAGATCCTTTTCTTTCACTTTTCTTAACCTGAAAACCCCGTGCACCTTTAGAGTTCGCCCTTCTTGCATGTGCATCTAAAACCACTCGAAACTCTCGACGTTGCTCGAGTATGAACATAAAGCACGCTTTAAAAGTATTTCATAATTGTATGTTCCGTTTGAATGTACCCACCTGTTCGTTTTCTGAGGAACATTCCATACAGTAGAATGTCCTGGCTCTGTTTGAAAGTAATTTTCAAATTATTTCCACCTTCCAGCGAGTCATAACGACTCGCACAATTATTCAAAACTAATTTAGTACATGACATATGATAATAATTTTAAAAGATATGCTTTGTAGATTCGTCCCCAGTAGCACAAAATATTATGAACACATTCATATAACATTAAAAAGAGATTCAATCTCTTGTTAACATCTAAATATACATACAATATTTATTTTATATTAAGTAACAAATATTTCTTTCTAAATATGCAAGAAATATCTATTTCATGTTATAAGAAAAATATTTTCTTCTAAATATTATATGAATCTTCATTTCATATTAGAAATAGAATATTTTTTCCTAATATACAAATAATATTTATTTCATATTATGAAAAATATTTTTTTTCATTATAAAACAAGTCTTTATTTAATATTAGAAATAGAATATTTCTTTTTAAATATGCAGGAAATATCTATTGCATGTTACGAGAAAAATACTGTTTTCTAAATACAAAATTAATATTTATTTAATATTAGAAAAATAATATTTTTTCCTAATATACAGATAATATTTATTTCATATTACGAAAAAAAAATTTTTTTCTTATTATAAAATAAATCTTTATGTAACATCAGAAATTATATAAAATTATATAATATAATATAATATTTCTTAATATTGTAAGAAGGTCCTTTCGAAGATAAAATGGAATATTCCTTCAAACAGTGCACAGAAAGTAATAGATATTCATAGTTTCTAATTTTTGTTATAACTTTTTCTTAAATTTGAAAATTTTATTAAATGTTATATAAATATTGAATTTATATTTTTCAAATATTGTATTCACATTTACTTTATATTTTTTAAATATCTAGTTTATACTCTCTGAATATTTAGCTTATGTTTTTAAAACATTCAATTTATATTTCTTGTACATGTATGCAATATTCAGATCCAATATTTTTCTCATATGAAAAAATGTGGGTTAAAAAATGTTTCCAATTTTTGAAAAAAAATATTTATCTAATATTTTTGTGCTACTAGGGGTGTTAGTTACATGTGACCTGAAACTGAAACATTGATTCGTAAAAGAAATTAATTATATTGGCGCACAGGTTCGTTCAAAAAATCAAAACAAAGCAATTTTGCAATTTATACAATTTTCCTCAACGTTTCAATCCGATTCTGGATCATATTCAAGAGAAGTTTTGCGTCTGAAAAATACTAAACGTTGTACTAAGTGTTTTACAAAATTAGTAATAACTATAAAATAATTTTATGTCACTGTACTTCATGATATTAAGAATTAGACTGAACTATGTGAGCGTTGAGAGAAATCGTATATTTCGATCACGGTGTCTGATTAGCTATTTCGTCAATATACGTCGTTCCTTTGTTTTTGTACTGTGTCTCTCTCAACGCTCACATGGTTCAGTCTAGTTCTTAATATCATGGAATATAGTGACACACATAAACGTTGATAATTTACATATAGCAAGTACGGTGAAAAATTATTTTATAGATGTTATTAATATTGTGAAACACTTAGTACAACGTTCATTATCTTTCAGATGCGAAACTTCTCTTGAAGATGATCCAGAATCGGATCGAAACGTTGAAGAAAATTGTATAAATTGCAAAATTGCTTCATTTTGATTTTTTTGATCGAACCTGTGCGCCGATTTCATTAATTTCTATTAATTCATACGATTGACAAAACGGAATATTTATTGATTCATAAATTGGTTAATGTTACTGTAAACTGCAAATGATTAAAAATAGTAAAAGAACAACAAGAATGTCATAAGAATCTAAAAGGTTGAAAGTAATTATAGAGTAATTGATAGACTGCGGATTTTATGCATTTATAACAAAAATGATTAGTAATTCATAACTCGAAAAAAATTAGATGAGTTTAACAGTGTCGATATACTATTTTTAATACCAGACCTACTATGAAGTGATCCATGTTAAATTTTTTATTTGACAAGTATTGAAATTGTAAAGGTGTTTTCATGGGAATTTATTGAATATATTTGTCGACCCCAGTAAGAATCGCACAAAATATGAGTAAATTTAAACTTGTTATTTTTATGATACAATACGTATCAGTTACTTTTGATGGTCGGTAGGTTTAGTGTTATCATATAAAAATAATTAATGAGGTAAATAAATTGTTACTTCACTTCAATGGAACATAGTTGAAGTATATAACTTTTATTTTGCTTGAAGATCCGCAGTCTGTTAATTGATATCATTTATTTTTTGAACGTCTATGCAGTTTATTGCAATTAGTTAAAAGTTTTTCATCGTCTTGATTTGTATTTCTATTCCAAAACAGACATTAAAAAATTCAATTTGCAAATATATGTCAAGGTAATCACACTCCAGCGCAACAGCGTTTGCAGCGTCAGATCTTACTAAATATTTCTCTCGCGTGTTGAATGAATAAAGTTCAATTCCGTCTCAATCTGCTCGCGTTGCAACTTTGTTTCATCAACTTCGTATCCTTGCCAGTCGAAGAAATAATTGAGCAGTATATCTGTGGCTGTAAAGAAAAACTCCATATCACTTTCAGAAAATTATCGTGCAAAGTTATTAACAACCCTTAAAAACTCTGGAAAAAATTTCAGAGTTTTTAGAATTTTGTTAAACGTAATGATTTTGGTAGGATTGTAATATATTCTAAGAAAAGCACGTCGGGAAAAATATTTTTCAATTTTTAGATTCATTTTATTACTAAACCTCAGAGCCAGTGCAAGTTTATTATTGTGATGTGACTCTTTTACAAGAATCTAACTATAGGTGGACATTATTTGGCGAAACAAATATTTCAAATACTATTTAATATTTTAGACTTTATGTTACTTAAAGAAAATAGTATTTTTTTTTAGATAAGACGAAGTCCAAATATTTTCAATATTCTTAAAATAAAATCCAGTTTTCAGAACTTACTACCTTAAATAAATTATGTTATTTTCAATAAATATAAAATATTTTATTTTCAAACTTGTACACGTACTTTAAAATAAATAGGATAATTTATTATTTACTATTTAAAATACTATTTTCCTCAACTCTGATTCTAACAAATATCGACAATTGTTCGAAACCCGGAAATTTAGTGTTCCAATACTTTTCGAAGCCACTGTATTTAGTAGAAAGGCACAGCACATTCTCCCACCCTCCTAGTACGAGTTCCACTTTTCCCGCTAGCTAAACACATGTTCGCCGAATTTCGCATGGTTTTCGGCCCCGGCACCGGCGACGCTCCTGGCACGGAATCCCTCTGTTATCGTTTACAATGCGCCCTATATCGAAAGTTCCCGGGTGCTCGTCGGCATGTGTGCCCTGATCCGGCGACACAGTTTCCCTCGGAACCATTTTGCTCTGCATATCTCATGTCTGAAGTTCACCAACTTCGGATTTCCTTCTGCAGCGACGAGCGCGAGGGCGTGGGCACGGGACAGGAAGAAAGAAGTCATCTGCGCGAAACAGTTCGTACGATCGTTCGATAGTTCGGGATCGAGAGCCACGATGGTCTGTCCTTCGGGGTTCATTCTCGCCATTCAGTGTCGGCTGACCGATTTTAACGCGGGTAACAGACCGAATCCAGTGATATATCTCCGCCAGGTCCGAATCCGATCGTGTGAGAACGTTTTAGTACGAGTATATTATTACTCTTAAGGGATTAGGTTACAGTAACAAGTGGGGAAAATATAACATTTTTAAACAACAATACAGATAAAATTGAAGGATCGATTAATATAAGGATTTTATATTCCAGTTTACAATATTATGAACTATAGAAAAATGAAAATGTTTTCGCGCACGAGTATATTAATACCCTTCAGAGGTTAGGTTACAGTAAAAAGTGGGGGGAAAATATAAGATTTTTAAACAACAGCACAGGTAAAATTGAAGGATCGATTAATATAAAGATTTTGTATTTTAGTTTACTATATTATGAACTATAGAAAAATGAAAATGTTTTCGCGCGCGCACGAGTATATTATTACCCTTCAGGGGTTAGGTTACAGTAAAAAGTGGGGAAAATATAACATTTTTAAAGAACAGCACAACAGATAAAAGTGAAGAATCGATTAATATGAGGATTTTGTATTTCAGTTTATTATGTTATGAACTCTTTTTAAAATGATGCTTGTAATATTTAAAAAATAATTTGTTTTGTTATGCCTTTCGTCGGATTTGCTCGGAAAATCTTTCCTTCCAGATGGCCAACTAGTGTACAGGATTCCTACAAATATTTTTCTCAATTTTTTTATTCATACTATGAATTTTAATGAGTATGATATTTTCCCTATTGTTCGATGATCTTTTGCCAAAAAGAATAAATAAGAAAACATATTTAAACATTTGAGGTTTTCACGGCCCGGCATCGTACAGTTAGTAACTGTCAGTTACTTGAAAAAAATATGTTATTGCTTAAAGTTTGAATAAAGAAATTCGATTTTATTTCACCTTAAAATACCGGAATTACTTTCTTGCCAACCCAATATTTTTTAGACATTGCCAATACTACATTTCAATTGTTGTTAATACTAAAAATGACTGAATTTCGGTAGAAAATTTGTTAATTTTTTATGTATATTTAACAAAATATAATATAATACTATAATATAATACTAATATAATACTATAGATATTGGATATTATGATGATATTATATATAATAGATATAATATGATATTATAACTAAAATTTTAATGTAATTGCTAAGGTAAGAACTCTAGATATTTTGTACATCGTTTAGGAAAACGCAACTCTCAGAATAACGCATTTAAAGTTTACAAATGTAATTTGTTTATAAAAAAAGAACATGTACGATGTTTTCATAATATAATATTACTGTGGCCGAAACTCTTCAGGGGTTACGTTTTAAATAAGTAAGCCGACTTTTAAAAAATTGTATATTCTCTTTGTACGATCGTTGGAGTGCTCTGCCAAAATTTTGAGATGTAAAAGCACTGAATTTATATTTCTGATAGTCGTATTCCGTAGTGGTGTGAAATAGTTGGAACTTTGAAAAGGACATTTCTTCGATACATAGAAAATAAGCCAATTTCATGATCCTTTCTTCCAGATTGCATTTATCAATTTATAATTTTTAAAGCATCTAGTACCACACTATATGTACATTTTAATCTAAGATAACTTTGAAATATTGATTAGAAACAATTTGACAACTGTATCAATTGTGTGTCGACTTTTTTGCACTCGTACCTGTAACTTGATTAGATCAATAACTTCTTCCCCGTGCGTTTGGTTGTTGTCCGAATTCAAAAAAGTCTTTGGCAAACAATACGTGTTACGTTTAATAGAAAAAGCATACAAAATTGCAACCTAATCGGTTAAATAATTATTAAGAAGATACTGATAATGTAGTTCTACTTCATAACAACTGAAACAAGACTGTGGTTTTACAAAGTATTAAAATGAATAAAATGTTCAAATACAAAAATTGTAATCACTACTCATAAACACGCAGAATTGAACTTACTTTTTCCTATTCTGTTTTTCCACTTGTTTCATTGTTACAAATAATCTATTTATTTTCTACCTCATTCTGTAGTTCTTTTATTTCAGAACTAGTTGTTTTTAAGTTCTTTGAAAAAGTTCAATGCTGTTTTAAAATAAAAATACGTGTACAATTCTTGATCTATTTTTTGTTCGTCAATGTATGCACGTACGGAATGAGCATCATTTGAAGTTTCAAATGTTTGATAAATAAAAGAAGTAGCAAACATTTTGGTAAGTCACGCCGAATAAATGTGTTGCGGAATAGGACCTCCTCCGCGCGTATAATTGTGATTTAATTACCGCCTGGCATCGAATTCCACTGCGGAAATTAATGACTGTTGCGGAACCGAGTGAAATGTTTTTGTGGTTACACTTGAAAACAACTCATTTATAACGGTTTACTTTCAACGATAGCTATAGCTCCGTATCATGTTGTCCAGAAATGTAAACAATTCGCGAAAGTTTGTAATTCATCTCGTTAAATCGTGTTTCCAGAAAACTGCAAAACTAAATTCTGAAAAATAAAAACAAAAATTCATTTCTATGGAATTAGAGTATTTGTGCAATTGTAGAAGTCGACGTTTCGAATGCAACATTTGCGGTACACCACGAAGGGAGCGTTATTTCATTTGAAATTCAATTTTTCAGGTGAAAATTCGTTTTAAAAAAATTCTATTTCCACGTCGTTGGAATAGTAGAATATCGTTGATTGATCGTACGCAGATTATTTATTGTGACTTATAATCAATGTTTATCAATTTTTAGCTCTTCGGAGTAATATATAATTATTATAGTGGCCGTTTACAGTAAATTGCAAAATTTATTCGAAATAAAATTCTTCTGGTGTGCCTTCGAAAGACTGGATTAAAACTAAATTTTTTACTTTCCTGTGACTTGGTTTTTCGTGAAATAAATTACGATGTATACAATTATGAAAAAAATTAAAAAATGATAACATTGATATGAAAACAATGCTGAATATAATTGTATCCGCTTTACGTTTTATTGTGCTCCCCACATTCATATTTAATAGGAACACGTAACGGATTACGACCACGATGATAAGAGCTCTTTGCCAGCGGATTCCAACCATGACGTATTAATCGATCGAACCGTTGCGCCGAAATCATTAATACTTTTTCTGTTATAACGGATTGCGATATCTCCATAATCGCAATAAAAAAATGCACGCTTTAATATGTACATATCTTTCATTTCTGGAAATTAACATTTGCGCAAAGGTAAGCTGAATTTCTTCATTAAAAAGTGGTAATGGTTAATGCGAACGAATTGCTAAACCGTTTCGTTAAATTTCTCTCGTACTTCAAAGGTCCGAATGTTCTCCACAAAAGATCTACGCGCATCAAAGAAAGTAGTTCATCTCTTGTGCCCGAAACGATAAATTATAACTAGACAGCAGTCTTTTTGGAAAATGAAAATGTGCTGCATCCAATGTGGAAAGCAGCAATTACATAAATAATTAATTAAATCGTTCCTTGAGTCATCAGTTACAAACTCTCGCCTCAATAATTTTGGTATATTGAAAACTATATAATCTGTCTGTGATATAGAAGTTGACTCGTATTTAGAGAAAAAAGTTACGTTCTCTCTGCCAAAATTTTACTTATCTGAAAAAAACAGAATTTTACACAAGTTTCTCTTTCCTGTCATTGTAAATTAAAACTGGTATTCTTTGCGCTCTGTTAAACAAAAAGAATATGTGAATAAACTGACGGAACTCTATTAGCCTTTTTCATACCTACTTAAGTAATAATTAATTAATTGGTTATCGAACGTAATTTATCTTTAGGATATTACAAATTTTTATTCGCGGCGCAAGGTTCGATCATTTACAACAACAATTAGCCATATTTGTGAGATACTAAACGCTGGATTCGAATTTGAATCTTCAGGTTCTAGAACCACGTTAACTATTAAAATGTTTTAATACGAGGAAAAGAATCGGTGTTTCGTCCTAGACCCGCTAGAGGACTCATCAGTAAGCCTTACCGAGCGGGCCCTGTCTTATATACTTAATTAATGTTTGTAGAATACATGAACCACAGAATTATCGATTATTAGTAGCGTTTCGAATTTTGCACCCCTAAATCAGTCGTTTACCCCACTGCGCGTCGTAGAAGAGAAAGTTAGAGTGGCGAGACAAGTCTTAATCTGGCACTTTGATGCCAATCAAAATAATTCTCCCGTCACACTCGATCAATTGTATTAGCCTAATTTCGACGGCACTTCTATCAGCAGAAACAATGTTCCTAATATTTAAATAAAAATAAATTTTTAAAAATACCACGTTTTTAAAAACGAACTAAAAAGTATAAAATGTTTTTTAGTCTTGTGTTAATACTTCTATCACTCTTTATTAATACTTTGTGTACTCACTAAGTTTACTGTAACTTTTACTTGGTAAACAAAGCGATGATGCACTACCGGTCACGATCGTCGCGCGATGATCTACTACACTACCGATGGTTCGCGCGTCGGGGCGAAATGGGTCCGTGAAGTGAGGACGAGTCAGAGTGCGCACGCATAGTAAAGTAGAGGGGGTTGTCGAACGAAGTGGGGATCGCTGAACGCGATGACGTAGTTCGCGGGGAGATGAAAAGGTAAATATTTAATTGTTATTTTCTCCGAAACGGTAAGACTTTTAAAAAAAAATTTTTAAATAATGCATTGTCATCCAGTTCTGAACCATGTGTGCAATTTCAAGTCTCTCTAGCTCATTAGGAAGTTAGTTTAAAATCAATTGCAAAATTTGCCACCGAACAAACAGACAAACAAACAAGAAAGCGAGCTAATAAAAACGTGGTAATAAAATATCGTACAGGTAGGCCGTGACGTTTCTGTCGAAATTCGGAACAGAGAGGCGCTCTTCACCGGAGCAATTAATTATTCAGACGGGATCGATCGGGGTCTAAATATGAAGGGGCGCGTGGAGGGTACGCGGTTTTCGTTTATGGTCGATTCAACGATTCACGGGCCGTATTTTCGTCGAGTCATGCCGCCTAATCGAGCGTTGTGGGTGCCGTTGGAAGTGTCAACGTCAGGAAGCGTGCTCGACAAGCCCGGGAAAGACGCACGGAAAATAGTAGCTCTCGGCAAATCGACCGTTCGACATACCGGATTCCGATGCGATCGCATTGTTTGCATCTCGCCAGGACGATGATTCGACACAGTTCGAAGGACTCGGAACCGTTTCGGGAGGAGGTGTACCCGCATCCACGCCCGCATCCGCGCGGATACGGTCACAGTAAAAGCACCAGAGGCCGGTGAAAAGTTGGTCAATATCGATGTGTATAGATTTCTCTTTTCACTTCGGTTTGTCAACATGCACGCGGTCGTCGAGTTTTCTTTTATCCCGGCCGCCTCGTCTAAAATCGAACTGTTTGCGATTCGTTCCCCCAACTCGGTCTCTGTACCATGCCGGTCAGACGAAAAAAAGAATACTCGAAGTTTGGCGCGAATACACAGATGGAGGAACAAGTCGCCCGGAAGATAGAACGGAGCCGACAGAAAATTTCCGTTGTTTTGCTAGCGAACTGGATCCTCTCCTTTCCGCGAGACCGCAGGATTTCGCTTCTCGAGCAACTTTTAAATCCTCAACATTTCACCGGCACGGTGGCGGCGCGCTGCTGCTGGTGAAACGACTTTTTTCTGGCCGTTTGCTCACTTTTCAAGCACGCGGTGCTCGATCGGATCGTAGGGCGCCGCGCGATACGTCGACATTCATTTTCCAAAGGCTCGAAAAATGTGCTGTTCCTCCGTTTGCTGCTCCAAGGTAAATGACCTCTTCTGCCGTGCAAGCACGCGGCACGGAAAAAGGGGCCGCGCCGCACCTTTAGTGAACTAAGATAAATTGATTTTTCGAAAACGGCCTTTGTTATACATTCAAATAAATATTTAGTGATCCCTTTACTATTATAGTTAACATAGCACAAACAATCGTTGATTCTGTTAACGTTTATTGGGTGAATTCTGACTTATAGTTGCGTGGCTTCTTTCTCTGTTTGGCATCATCCCTTTAGTATATATCAGCGTCCAACATCCGCTGCTGATGTCATTTGTGTCAAATTCGAGGCTCCAAATATTTGCCGTTCCTCCTTCTGCGGCTTTAAGGTAAGTGACCTCTTCTGTCGTGCAGCCATGTGACGTAGTTAGGGTGTTCTCACTAGGGTTTGTCGGATTTTAAAAACCGGTTTTTAGAAGAAAATTTTGCAATCCGAAAATCGGTTTCTTCAGTAAAAAAAACCGATTTTAAATTTATACATAACACTTATATTAATCCGCTATAATGATTTTAATGTAAGCAAAAATTACACAGCAAGTTGTACATACCGGAGAATGGTCTGGGAACATTAATGCCTTATCATTGCCTTAATCATGATGTCAGTCATCATTAAGTTATCCGGGCAGATATTACCAAGATTATATAAAGAATATAAAAATTATTCTACAAAAGATGACTGCAATAATGAAAAAAGTGATGAAGAAGAAAATCAAGACAAAGACGTATCTGTGATGAAAAATGCTATGGAAATAGCAATAAATAAATATCTGCAAGAACCTGAAGAAGTGACTTCCTCCGGTCCTCAAACATTAAAGGAGTTTTTGGTCTTAGAGGCTACAAATAGAAGAACAAAAAATTTTGATTTATTATTTAATGCTTTAAAGACAATTAAGCCCAGTTCAGTAGCAAGTGAGCGAGTTTTTTCTATTTCTGGAAATTTTGTGTCCAAAATAAGGACACGACTAAGCAATAAATTCATTGACGTTCTTTGCTTTTTGAAATTACATTTTATTAATCAAAAACAGAAGTAAAATAATAATTTTCATAAGAATAAAACATTTGTTTATTTCTGTGATTCTTTAAGGGTATTATTTTGTCAATTCTTTAATAAATAAAAAAATGAAAAACTTCTATTCTAAGTTGTAAACACGTCTTGTTTTTAATCTGTAAAAATTGAAAACCGGTTTAAACCGGTTTCATGGAAAAGTAAAAAACCGAAAACCGGTTTTTTAAAATGTCGGTTTTTGTATAAACCCTAGTTCTCACCTCTCGTAAAATAAGAACAATTGATTACTTAAAAATAGTGTAGCCAATTTATTATTTCCTTCCTTTTGGAATACCATCCTGAAGTTTTATTTAGAAATTCGTGAAACTGCTGCATTTTTCAAGCTTGGAAAGTGCACCAAATATATCTACTGCTCGACAAAGAGAACTCTTTATTTGATTAATAATTTCTCTTTGCTCGCGAACAAAGTAAACTAAAAATGTAGACAAAGCTTCTCTAATCGTTTAAAAAGCGGCTGTCCTGTCATACTACCTCTGCAAACGTATTTTTCTTCAAATTACTTTTTTCACTATTTTTTGCAACGCATCTCTATAAAGTTTTACACAAACTGCAAAACGAATTTTTGTTTAGATTTTGCACAGATCCCCGGTTTACATGTCAACATATATCTTCCTGTAAAATCGTGAAAGTCCAACGATTATTATTTCTAAAAGCTCGGAAAATAATTTCGAACAGAATCACACAATCATTATTTTTAAATGAGAGTGGACGTTGTCCGTTCTTGCTATTGCATAATTGATTAAGCCCTCAAATAATTTTCGTTCTCGGTTAATTGACACACGAAAAATTGCTACAAAAATAATTGAACGCAGAGAGAAAGAGAGAGAGAGAGAGAGAGAGAGCCAGCTACAATTAATGATTTAAATGTTTTATGTATCATTTAGTAATTTTCTATTTATCTCCAGCATTCAATAATCAACGCACGCATTTTACTTTTTACACATGTTTTATTGTGCATGAAGATGAACAGTTTTCTCATCCGTTTGATAGGTCGCACAGTGTGCAAAATGGCCTTTTTAGCTGGACAAAACTATCGGCTGCGTTCGGAACGCGCGCCCGACTCGGGCTGTGATTGTCACGAACGTGAACGTAAAACGACGTAACTTCATTGTAAAAATTAGTATCGTATAGCAACGAATAGCAAGCCAAATTGGGTACTACAATAAACTAGAGAATCTCTACTTTATAATAATGTAAAAATCATCGCGTGGATCGACGTGGATGCATATACTAATTCACTAACGAAGAGGAGTAACATAGGTGTTTCTGTGGAAAAATAAGTACCGTCTTTGACACTTAATTTACAAAAATAGAGGAACGTTATCGATAATTTGGAATTACTAAAGTGAAAATACATGTTTTAAGATGCTATATCCATTATACATAGGAAATTTAAATACTCCCTAGTACATTTTAACATATTTCTAGCGCGTATGGCAATGTGCCCATTCATTTATAGGTTAGGCGTCCGCCTTTTAGGTGAAGTTTACACGCTCTGTAAACATACAACAAAAGAATTTTCAGTTTTAACATTCAAGGGTTTTAATACATGGTTATTTTAGATAATATTGGCACAGTTAGTTTTTGTTGATTTGAAAGTTCATTTTGTCCAGCTAAAAAGACCATTTTGCACACTGTGGGCCGGTTGTTCGTTTGAACAAAAGGAATGTCTCGCATTCTCGCCGACGGTAGCGTCCGATGGGGCCGAGTATTGCATAAACATCTATCCGTAGAGATAATTTCTCGTCCTGTTTCCTGCTTCAAACTAGCGGGCGTCATCTATCCAAGCTTTCGGTTTGGTCGAGCGAGGTGAACCTTGCGGAAGGGGGTTGGAGAGCTCGAAATCCGGTGGCGTTTAGTCGCGCCTGGAAACGGCAGCTCACCGTTTCCGACGTTTGTCTCCTATTTCATCCTTCCGCGTTGCGAGCTACGGTTTAAGGGGGTAAGGTACAAGCAGAATATTACTAGAATATTACTAGAAAAACAAGTGAAACAGTGTTAGCGGGATCGAGTTGTATGACCTTATACGAACATAATAGGAGCTGTGTGAAGGCTCATTGTAAAGAGAATTGTAGATTGTTTCCATCATGATTTAACGAGGTTATGTTTATATTTAATAATATGAGCGTCCAAAATTGGGGGAAAAATCTAGACAACCACCCTTAGGTTCCCATGTATTTTTCTAATAAAAACGATTTTTGTTACTGAAATCATGAGTGCATCTTACAACAATTAACACTCCTCTTTATACTGAGCCCTCACACAGCTCTTATTATGTTTGCCGCAAACAGGTGTTTGACCTTACACGAACATAATAGGAGCGGTGTGAGGGCTCATTATAAAGAGGAGGGTTAACTGTTGTAAAAGGTGCACTCATGATTTAATGAGGTTATGTTTATATTTAATAATATGAGCGTCCAAAATGGGGGGAAAAATCGAGATAACCACCCTTAGGTTCCCATGTATTTTACAAAGTTTTTATTAGCTCGCTTTCTTGTTTGTTTGTCTGTTTGTTCGGTGGCAAATTTTGCAATTGATTTTAAACTAACTTCCTGATGAGCTAGAGACTTGAAATTGCACACATGGTTCAGAACTGGATGACAATGCATT
>CM052340.1:1450194-1466730 GCA_028455595.1 Lasioglossum vierecki | reverse complement strand
AAAAGTGCAGTCTTGTTATTAATTCATTCGCAAGATAAATTTCACAAGAAAAAGTAACAAAGAAAAAAAAATGATAACAATTTTTCGAATAATTCTGTACACTGTAGGGTTTTCAGAAAAAGAATGGGACCACCAGAGATACCGAGATTTCTCGGGGAAAAAGCAAGTGGAAAAGTTCTTCGCCATTTCGCAAGTCGAGGCTATGTTCCCGACATATTAACAGACGAGGTTTAAAGTTTCGACTTTCGGACGCGGTATTTAAATGGCAGATAGCTGGGGCACTCGACCACACGACGCGCAGACAAAGTCAAAAACACAGAGGGCGATGCCTTCGCGGACCTTTCCCTTGAGCGCACTGCTGCCATTTTTCTGCAGCTTTTATCGTGCTTTTGCCTTTGAGGGACTCGCATCTGGGGCATCGGCCTCTATTTTTTGGCTATGCGACGTACGTACGTGTGGTTGACTTCAAACAACGCGCCACGGAAGTGGAAATTCCAATTTTCGGTTCTATACCTCGGAAACAAAAGTTTTATTTTAAAAAGTGCTAGACACGTCGCGAGATTCAATCTCCTCAACATCGAGAGGTCAAAATAATCCTGGTAAGGTATTTTCAGAATTAAATTGTAAATCAAAATTGACCCCTTAACACACGAATTAAATAGAACTGTATATTATCAAAAGTACCATTTATTTTTGATAATTATTCGAACATTTCAGTTAACAATGAGTTTTCATTTGAATTCAAAACAGATATGTTGTTGATAACATTCGCTGTTCATATTAAATAACATTTTTTAGTGAATAATTCTAGAGGAATAATATTATTTAGTGAAAGAGTTTAGTAAAGAATAATAATATTATTCCACAATTTAATCAATTTAGTGGATATTAATGGAGACACTTCAGTTAACAATAATATGTGAATGATATTAAACATTGGTTTAGTATATGTAGATGACGACTAAAGGCCAAGTTAAGTAGAAAAATAGAAATTAACAATATTTTACAACATAATGATAGTGCGCCATTTTGCAGCATAGAATCTTGGCATTTCTAAAACTTAATCCATATTTCTTTGAATGCAGGGAACAAATGGCTACAAAAAATGTACTCAGCTTCGCAATCGTCTTCCTTTCAAGAATCTTCGTTCCTTTTGTGATGAAGAATGGTTTTCTTTTGTTTCTTCTTGCTCTGCTTGAGGTCCAGTTTCCTTTTGCAAGAAACGACGTGCAATTTTGTTAGAAAATTACTGTTTCTATAAATGTCCTCGCTTTGTCACAAGCCTAGTTTCTTTATTTGTACGTTTTCTTCCTTTGTTCGTATATTCATTTGTATGCTTCCTACACTTGTTTATATTTTTATTGGAATTTTTTACCAAATCTGAAATTGGGATTATTAAATTTTTTCTACAGACGGATGCTATTCTAATTACCTATTATTGTTATTCTGGTAGTTGATTTCGTTTGTCGATTCATTACTTTTAAACCATCGCCAATAATTCGAAAACTTTATGTCTTGGATAGTTTATATATGAAAGTAAAAGCATTTTGATTCGGATCAACTAAATAATTACAATTTAATTTGATTACAAATAACCTCCGCGAACATAAAATTAAATACGCCGAAAAACTGTTACATCGATAATAGAAATTTATTGATAACTGTATGAAGTTGAACAAATGAACAAATATCCATGAAAAATAAATATTAACTCTGTATTGCACTAAACATTCATATTTCTTCCTTTCTGCAACGGGAGGAGTTTATTATACATGATGAGACGCACTGTAATCATGGCATTGCTATATCCACAATGAATATATTAGAAACTCCAGAGTTCCAATAGTTTTTGTTATAAATCGAATCAGCATAATAAACTTTATTCATGCATTCGCAAGTGAAGTGTGCAACCGCTCAGTCTAGTGCCTGAGGAGTTAGTCTACAGAGTGTTCTATTATTTCGAATGGATGTGTGAAAAATAAATTCCACAATTTCAAAAAGACATAATGTCATAATACCGTATAATTATTGAGTAATAAAATGATACTGTTACCAAGTTGATTCTTGATAGCTGGAAAACGAAGCCCTGCAATTTTTCTTAAACTTAACTTGTAAAAACACCCCATAAAATATTTGCTACATGTGCTCGAACACCCTGTATATTTGCAAAAGGTAGGATGCGATCAACTAACTGCCAAAGGCGGTGCTGGCAAGAACCAACCATTGCAAAAACGGGACGTTAAAGGATCGAAGATTTGACTTTTCTGGCCGCAAGAAATTCTTCTCTTGGCCATTTTCATCGCTCATATGGATTATCTGAACTCCATCCAACGGGATTGGCCCGTCATAAATATCCACATTGATTGTATTTACGGCCAGGCACTAACCTTAGGAATACCACAGCCTTTCAGATCCCTAGTTCCAATTAGGACAGATCGAAGACGAAACTACCGGCGAGGTTCGGCAAGTTCCATAAATTACACTCCATCTGTCTGTTGGTTCAATCAGCTCAGGTACATGAAAACCAATGCATTATTTGAACTGATTTTTGATGAAAGAAAAATTTTCTGGATCATTATTGAACTGTCCTATATTTGATATTACGTTATTGCATGTAAAATATCCAATTTTTAATAGTGATCTAAACACTAGGTTATGGAGCTCTAGAAATAACTTTTTCACATTATTTTATAAGTATAACAAATATATGTCTATCCAAATGTTTGGTTATTTTTCCAGTAACATATGCACAAAGAAATAAATTTGGTAAATAATTCCTCAAGGAAGCATTTTTACAATCTTAGCACATTACCGACCGGTGATTATTGCATAATTTTGAAAAAATTATGATACATGGTTAAACACTTTTTAATGGCATCTTAAATAGCAACAGCTATTTTCATTGTGAACTAACAAGTCACTCTGAATAACGTCATCTAGATAGTTACATTTAAGATTGCAACGTGAAAGAAAATTTCTATGCTTTCTTTTGGTACAGCACAATTATTGAAAATTCTATTAATAGGCTTCCTGTAGATAAAGTGTTAATAATCACAAATTAATAAACGTAGTGTTAAACGAGCACGATTTGTTTTCTGACTAAACATTCTTGATCAGAATAAGCACTACTAAATCAACATATTTTATCAACGAATTATAAGTTCCTTAATGATGTTATAAATATAATTTTTTGGTCGTTCACGTTTTTCGTTTACAAGACTATTGCCTCCCTTTTGGAGTTTATTCTACTATTGACAATTAATGTGTTCATTTACCACGAGATTCTGTAGACCCAGACACGGTCAGGGCCTCTAAAACGATGTTCTCTTTCATGCTGCGTGCACCTAAGGTGGGGACGATTTTGCCCGAATTGAGGCAAGTGTGCGCAACCCTGTTGTTCACTAATTTATACAAAGATAACTAACTAACATAAAGATTGATAGTGTTACGTCCCAGATATGGTTTCTGGTTATCTAGTATTAATCAAAGGTTTAAATTTGGGATAAAGCGCAGTTTCGAACCTACCTGCATTCACCGGCTTCGGTTCGGGTAATTGAGGATTCTTTCGATAATAGTATATTGACTCTAATTATAGATTTTAAACGTGAAATTCGAAGTTGTGGTAGTGAAAATGAGTCGACAATTTATTTAATTTACAAAAGAAAACAATCTTATATTTTAACAAAAAATTCCGGATACATTGTGTTATTGGGGTTATTATAATTAAATGTTAGTATTTACCGTATTGTTGTTATTATAGCAGCTTTAATCCGTAATCCAAATAACAGGAACTGAACAGCAAAGAAACTTGAACTTGAACCGAACATCAAAAAAAAACTACTGAACTTGAACAACAAAAAAACTGAACAACAGAACTGATACTGAACTTTGAAATATTGAATTAGGCTTTGAAATTATGGAATTAGACTGACTGCTCCTGACGATGAGCAGTTCCTTTTATAGTTTCTTTATTCTTTGTTCTAAGCTTTGTCTTTGTGGGAACGGATGCATCTTCTTCTTCGCAAAGGTTTCTTATTAAAGTTTTCGTCTGCATTTTGGTCAAATTTCGGTTCTCCACGTTCAGTTCCATATAGTTTTTAGTGGTGTCGAGGTTTTGTTTTTCCTGCACTTCTTTTGTAATCTTGTGCTGAGTATGGTCTACGGAATCTTCGCTTGTCTAGTCGTATTCTGATTATAATTCAGATTGTTTTTTGTAAATTCTGCTTAATTCTATCCTTCGTAGTGTGATATAACATACGATACATTTTTAATAGTATGATTAATATCAGTATTAAAATTCTATTACCCTGCGCAACACTATGAGGGATTAATAATAATTATTATTCAAAAATATTAAATGCATGAATTTTTTTATTGATTAATATTTCCGTATTGGTTGGACCACCGGACGTGACAATAGTAATAATAAATCCTCTTAATATTCACAACTTTAGCACACCGCCGCAGAAATGAATTTTCCATTCTCAAGAAACAATTCCATCTCCCAACAATGGGTGACATGGCCATCAACGTGTTAAACCGAACTCGTAAAAAAATACCACAACCCTTTCGCTCAATCCATCAGCGGAGAATTTTAATTCTCGAGAAATAATTCCATCCCCGAAATGTGTGTAGCATGGCAGTGGAATTTATAAAAAAATTCCATAGCACTTTCAATCCATAGTGTCGAGATGCGAGCGAATGAGGAATCTTCATTCATGTCACAAACAATGCATTCCAGGCTGCACTGCGTGGACACCGAAGCGAGCATGTAACATTCACGGAGTGAAATGACTAGGAAGCATAACGAATTTAATTTACGATCATAAATCATGCAACCTTCTCCCGTCATCTTCCCTTCGCGCGTAGAATCGCCTCAGTTATTCGACGGCAAAGTTTGCGGAAGAGGAGGAAGAGAGAGATAGAGATAGCGAAAAAAACTGTGCATCGTGCAAACAGTTTCCACGTTCTGCACCTTGCGCGGAAGGGTTTTGCGACTCTGTCCTTTTTTTCATTGCGGCGTCTTTATCGGGCGTGCGGGAGAGTAAGCGGCACGAAAGGATATTACAAAGGTGGGATTCGGCGGAGTGGTCTTGGCTCTGTGCGACTGGAAACGGCAAGGCGTTTTTTCGCTTTTTACTTCTGCCGTTTCGCTTCTATTTCACCCTTCTGCTTCGTGCCATGCCATGCTGCCTTCTTCTCCCCAGCTCGAAAACGTGCGACTGCTTTGAGAGGATCCGCTGCTTTGCCCGCGTTCCTGATATCCTGATTCTTCCTCTTAACTTACCAGATCTACATCCAAACCCGAGATCCGGTGAACCAATTACTGGGTGTCTTCGAAATGCTTGGGACGTCGCGTGTGAAACGCGATTGATGATAGTTTGCGATCTGGGATTTACCAAAGGAATTATTTCATGTAGGATACTTTAGTAACTTTCATAATCTTGAATACTCATGTTATTAGATTCTAAAGAAAGAAATACCTTAACTTAATGAGTTATATGTCATTTTAAGATTTGCTTTTGATATTTAATTTTATTCAAATGTTTATTAAATTATTTAACTTTAGTTGCCAGCGCGAAATTTCTGATACCAGTGTCGCACTGTGCATTCGTTGACACTTCCTTCGCCCCATACTTCGTTGATATTCCGAGCTGCTTGAGCGGCACTACTCCTGACATAAAAGTCAAATAATTTATTAAAAATTTGAATTAAATAGAGCGTGCAACAAGCTTTAAATTGACATATAACTCATTAAATTAAGTTAAATGTTTATTGGTATCAAATTGCAATTGAAACAAAGGAACAAAAATCCTGCATTTCTTTTTTCACAACCTAATATCTCGAATAATTTGACTGCGGATATTTGTGCAAAGTAAAAATTGTTTGCACTGATTGGAACGTAGAACGCAGGAACCAAATAGGAATTTATTTCTACCTTTAGTGGTTTCATTGAACGGCCCCTAGACGATTAATATTATCGTCAATATATGGCCCCATATATTGCACAATAACATTGCTGCCTCACCCACGAGAGACAATATTATTACCCAATAAGTTAGTGCACGACTGACGACACTCCAGTTAACATATGGAATAAAAAGAAAGCAAGTTGTATGGCTATTGCATCAGTTATAACTTTGGAAAAGAAGGAGAATAAGAGGCGCAGGTGGATGAAGGAATGGTTTAAAAAACGAAATGAATACACTCATGAAA
The DNA here is from genome assembly GCA_028455595.1 of Lasioglossum vierecki. Lineage (NCBI taxonomy): Eukaryota > Metazoa > Arthropoda > Insecta > Hymenoptera > Halictidae > Lasioglossum > Lasioglossum vierecki. The sequence goes on along the minus strand of CM052340.1, from coordinate 1,460,514 downwards.
ATTTGTTGAGCGATCTAAGAATAAATGAAAAAACTGATTTTTGAAACTTTCTGCGAATAGATGGTACATTATTTGATGAACTTTTGAGAATATTATACATGAAATTTAAAAAAGAAATACTATAATGCGAGATACTATTCCTCCAAGTCAGCGTTTATCATTAATTCTACGTTATCCAGCTACAGAAAAAAATTCAAGATTTTAAATTCACAAGTGCTATATCTCCACAATCCATAGGCATGATAGTTCACTTTGCGACTGTGAAGATAGAACTGAGCCAATATTACGCAATATTATCCACAGAAGAAACAATATTTACGAGATTGTACAATAAAAATGAAACTGTCTTTGATTAACTCAATATATTGAATGAATATTATTGTACAATATCTATTATTGTGCAATATATTTACGATAATATTGATCGTCTAGGGGCCGCTTTAAGTCCTCAGAAATGTTTTGATATTGTTTAATTGTTTTAGTCTTTCCATGATGTTATTGCTACTAGTTACAATATGAATAAATAATGTGACTCGCATGGTACAGGAATGAGGCAGAAATGTTGTGACTAACATTTTGTATAGTGGTGAAAAAATTTGAAGATGATTTCAAGGTCGCCTTAATTTCTTTAACTGGAAGAGCCTATCATGTTTATCATAATTAAACCATGGAATACGTAAGTCCTGAACCTAATAGTGAATAAGATATTATCAAAATAATTTTCAAGACATACAGTGCTGCCAAAAATGTTTTAAGCTCACTCGTAACACTTGTTGTGGGGTGATCATGTTGTAAGCTGTAACTAATACTTCGATCTACTATACCTGATGTACATATTTATTGGAAAATGTAGTGAAGGAATTATGATGACCTCCAAGTTTTGATTTAAACATTGTTAATCATGTTTGGAATTTTGTTGGACATGGAACAAAGAAAAAATACATCCAAAAAAATGCAGATGTTCTAGGTGTTACGAGCAGAATTATAAAAAATGATAAACCAGCTTATTAATATATTATATGAAACATTGAAGAGCTCTCAAATTTTTAGTCGCCTCTCTGCACCAGAGGTGTGCATTGTTATCACATAAAACTGATCGACAAGATTCTCATGCTAGTAAACCGCACGTTTATTAACCCCTTGATTGATTAATGTTCAATTCATAAAAATTCAACTCGACGAAGAAAACAAAAGCACATCAATAATTAATATCCATATAGATATATATCTCATCGAACAATGCTTGTCACAAAACAGTCACGTCCTGTGAAGCATAGATAAAGTGAATATTTACGTTATTTTCTTATAAAACAATACCACGCATACAATAATATCGTGTATTCTCATTCACGTATTCCCAGCTCCGACCAAATGCGCGGAAAAGCTTGCCCGTTTCCTGTGACGATACAGAATTCAAAGAGCCGATGAGAAGTTCCGAGACTGCGAGATCGGCAGAAAATATTCAGATTAAACGGAGGGAGCTTCAGACGTAAATTGTCCCTAGCAGACATTTGAATATACGCGTGAAGCTGAAATACCGTTAAAACAACAGGCTACGGGAGAACGTGGTATCTGCCAAAGACACGCTTCCATAGCTCGCATACGATTTCAAAGTATTATGACGTCGGAGAAAAAGATCCTCGAAGGAAATCGCGGAAGGGAGCAAGCAACGTTTCATAACTCTCCCTCTCCCACTTTCTTCTGTGCAACAGAGAAGTATTTAGCGATCACGCTCTGCCTCGCAGAGACGATCAATCCGTTTAAATGTAGCGCCGATTAAACGTGCTCGTTCCAGAAGAAGGGTGTCCGCATTCAGAACGAACTTCGATGAAGCACACTTATTGCTGAAACGAACGAAACGAAGTCGATGAAACCGGAGATGTAAAGCGTTCGCGGATAATTGTCACCGAAAGGAGGAACGCTCGCGTCGGCGTGACGCGATTCAATCGCAATATTGGGACGCGGATTGGTTCTTTGCCCCGGTAAATCGCGACGGAATTATACAGTTGAATTGCGAGCAAATGACAGGTGAATTGAGGGGTTGCATTAAAGCGCGATTTTTCGCAATACAGCCTGTTAACCTTGTCAGGCCATATGCCCCGTTCGCGTCTCAAAAATGGCCTACAGACGACATGATTTATCGTACAACTCCATCTTAACCTTGAATTTCAAAGGCGAAAGGTCAACAACTTCTTTTTTATCGAATCATGTTCTACTCATCACAATGATAAAAAGTGCAGAAGGAAACATATGGTAAATTTTTTCCATTATCAAACCGATTATATTTATGTAGGGTTTCCTTATTTTATACGATACAGTAATGTTTCTATAAACTAAAGTGATTTCTGCGCAAGGTTCGATCGAACCTTTAGTTTATATTACATTTTCGATCGAGATTTGATTTCATTTAGTAATGGTTCTATTAGAGCGACAATGTTGCGCACGGTTGATGCAACCACGTTATCCCTCCCCCCACTATAGTAATTTGATCTCATCTCGGTATATAGGTGTAAACTACTACAAACGCTTCGGACGCAAGGAAGGATAGCATATAGAAAAGAAAGAGACGTGGACAGTTGCCATCGCCCGTGCTTGGTCTCTCTTTACACACACTGTTCTCCTCTATGTGTGGCTCGCCCTTCGTAGATAAAAAGAATCGTGTCTGCGCACGGTTTATGCGACCAAATCCTCCCGAGGCTGTCGCTCTAATAAAAAATATTACTGTATTTGCGATCGAGTTTACCAATCTATCTACGCGGGCAGGGATCAATGAACGAGTCGACTCGTAACGAATACTATGGTTCCATACAATAATAACAAGAATGCGAGCTAATAAAAATGTGGTAAAAACATGGAACAAAGATCTGAATACAACTGTACAAGATGACGACCGACGCAGTGATGCCAGAATCGGAAGAACCGAGAAACTTGCCCCTCCGGTTGGGCTCCCACTCTTACTTCTACTGCGCACGCGCTAAACACGAACGTACCCTCTATTTACCACAAGACACACACGGGCAGAGTAGAGGTACGTTCGTGTGTAGCGCGTGCGCAGTAGAAGTAAGTGTGGGGGGTTCAGCCGTAGGGGCAAGTTCCTTTGTACCTCCGATTCTAGCAGTGATGCCGCCCGTCCTATCGTAGTACTAATCCTTACCCCCACTATGACTTGGTTTTGCCCCTACTTTCCTTGTTCCTTTATTATGTATTAGAGGCACGGTGGCAGTGATGCAGAAATCGTGGTACTGTGGTATTACTCGCTCGGCGAGAGTTGGCACGAGAAACTCGTAGGTACCACGTGGTCTCCCACTACGCGCTATACAAAAGGCATGGTGCCTTGCGTCAAGAGTGGGGATTCGCCGTTCCCCTTGCACCCCACTGACGAAATTCTGTGCCAACTCTCGCCGAGCGAGTAATACTAAGCCATGGTACTAGCCTCCCCAATATGACCTATTGTTGCCCCTACTTTTCTTGTTCCTTTACGATGTAGTAGCGGCACGGTAGCAGTGATGCCGAAATCGTGGTACTGTGGTACTAAGCCGTGGTACTAGCCCCCTCCCCCCCAATATGACCTACCGTTGCCCCTACTGTCCTTCTCCAATGCGCTCGCGCGCTGCACGCACCACCGTATTTACTACATAGTAAAGGTACGCTGGCGTGTGTAGCGCGCGAGTGCGTTGGGAAAGAAAAGTAGGGGCAAGAGTAGGTCGTAGTGGGGATAAAGATTAGTACCACGGTAGGACGGGACGGCATCACTGCACGGTGCTGCGTGCAGCGCGCAAGCGCGTTACAGAAGGACAGTACGGGCAACGGTAGGTCATAGTGGGGGGGGGGAGGGCTAGTACCGCGGCTTATAGCGAGAATACTCGAGATCGTCTCTTCCTCACCGTTTCTATCGACGTTATTCGCCTGACGTTTGTCTCGATGTCATGTATCTGTTCCTCGCGGACGCGCGCGATATGTTTCACCAGCCAAACGAAGTAATTTCTAATAACATCATCAATACCAATGTAAACTTCACCTGACTGAGGCATGAAAGTATAATGTAAATATATTCCAGTTTGATAATGAACGAACTTTACCATAATTTTTTAAAAGATTTAGTTTTTATCAATGAATTCTTCTGCAACTTTTATTCTTGTGACGAGGAGAAAACGATGTAATAAAAAAGAAATTATTGACTTGAAAGCATTTAAATATTGATAAAAAAATACCCAGAGACCAAAAAACTGGGAAACTGTAAAATTAAGGAAGAAAAGTGAGGAAAGGTAGCAAAAAGCAACGAACAAGAAAATAATGAAAACGTATTGCAAGCAGCAAGAACAGTGGCCAAGAAAATATATATAATTATTATCGTCGAATTATTATCCATATTTTCGACGTACCGATCAAATTCAAAAATTTCGATTACTGAATTTTCACTTCTCTTTACGAAGAACGAACGGAAATGTATCTCGACCTACTTCCGAAACCCATCGGAACTCCAGCAGGTGTTATGGATGTTAGTTGAAAATAATCGAAAATATTCCGTGCATTCCATGGCGAATGGCATGCTGTCCAGAAGGAATGCGTATGCAATTTGGACATACGGTAGTCAAATTCCAAGTAGTAAGTCTATTGGATTAGCATGCATACCTCTGAAATTAATATGCGCATACGTAAAAAGAAGTGTTAATTTTAAAATCTCAATTTCGTAGCAGAATGTCTTTATTAGAATTAAATTATATGAATATTGTACTCAAAAATACTAATCTTAATTGTCTTATTTTATCGCGTGCTTTAAATGTTTTAAAAAACCTTCAACGGTATAAAGATAAATATGAAAATGAACAATTGCGTATTATACATTAAAACGAAATGTAATATACATTCGGAGTGACAATATGGAACAATTTATTCAGATTCTGTCACCTTATACGTTAGAAAAGTTGAAATTTCTATGATAGTGCCACGAACTTGCAAATTTTTAAGTACAAATATAAAAGGAGAAATATATTTAAACAATTAGTGTAGGAAATAATTAAATTTAGGTGTAACTTGATTACCATCAATCAATGTAAATAGACCATAATCAACAATTCAATTATATTTGTTAACATTAAAGTTTTTAATTATTCAAAATGTAAATGTAACTGTGAAATTTAATTACAAAAGGTATGGCAGTAACATAATATTCATATTACATAAAATTATTATAATCAGCCGAAAGCAAACATTCAATTATTATTCAGCGCAGAAATACGTACAATTACCGCTTGAATATAAAACGTTCCGCCTTATTTAAATAAGTGCTTACAGTTTTATAAAAGAAACTTAAACATTAAATATGTATTCAATATAATTTATTAGTGTAGTTGATATGAATTCAATTCAAAATTTCAGATGCTCAAAAAATAATAAGAACTTTTATACATATATGTATACAGAGGCGATTGTTATTTTGCGATTAACATTCTAGGTATTCGTGTGAATAGAAAATACACGTGGAATCCGTGTAGAATTAATAATTAATACTACTTCGTTAATGAGCAAGGTCGTCAACTCCTGTAATCAAGATGGTCCAGGAATTCAAAATGTCGCCTAATTTCAGCGGGACGTCCCGTTTTCCCGAAATTCGTGAACTCGAGTTAGGAACACCGGAGACACGGTGTTCCAGTGTTCAGTGTCGTTACTATTGTTAGCGTTAATAAGTTTCTCGCACGCGCGTTATTAGTGCCCGCTCCGCAGACTACTTAATTGAAAATATCGGCTAGCGCTTGGGACGAAGCCGAGGAAAATTATGCTCGTAACTCTGCAGTCACAGATAATATTGACATAATATTTGAATGTTTCCACAGTAAATGGAAAAACCAAAGCTTCGTTAGCGAGGAAAACGTTTCAAGCATACTGAAGTAAAAGCTTCGAGCATTTTCGAATGAGAAGTAACTCATTACCTCGTCGACACATTCGATATCCACGTGATCGAAACTATAATCACTGATATTGTCGATTTTATGCATTTACTAGGGGGCTCCGCCCCCTGCTCGCTTCGCTCGCCAATCCCCGCAGCGACTCCTGTTCTCTCTCTCTCTCTCTCTCTCTCTCTCTCTCTCTCTCTCTTTCTCTCCAACTCTCTCTTTCTCTCCAACTTTCTCTCTCTCTTTCTCTCCAACTCTCTCTCTCTCTCTCTCTCTCTCTCTCTCTCTCTCTCTCTCTCTCTCTGTCTCTCTCTCTCTCGCTCTCTCTCTTTTTACGACATTAAAAGGCATGTTACCTAAATATTTAGCAAATAAGATAAACATAGTAGGTGATTCTACTGGAAGGAAAACACGACAAGCGAACAATATTATTATCCAATATCGCCGAACTAGCAATGCAAAAAAAAGTTTGTTCTATGATGGGATAAGAATGTATAATGAATTACCTTTAGACATAAAGAATTGCGAAAACATAGAACAGTATAAAAGAAAACTCAAAGAATATGTACTGCGTGGAAATTAATGTTAAGTTTATATTAAGTTAGCTAGTAAGACAGTATTAATTAAGTTAGTAAAATACTATTAAGCTAGTTATACCACTACGTGTATTCCCATAGCTGAGAAGGCTAATAAAGGTCAATCTCTCTCTCTCTCTCTCGCGACTCTCTCTTTCTCTCTCTCTCTCTCTATCTCTCTGTTTCTCTCTGACACTCTCTCTCTCTCTCTATCTCCGTGTCTGTCTCTGGAAGGTTTTAGAGCAAACGGCATTCGAAAAAGTCCAACCGATCAAAAGTTATAAGCAGAAACATGCCGGAAAGAGGGGAAAAAAGTGGTAATTACGTCGCAACTTCTGAACCAATAGACTTTTTCGAATGCTGTTTGCTCCTAAACTTTCCCGAGGAAATGACGCGTCTAACGGTCCAAACCGCAGCTTTCTACGTTGAGCCGTTCTCGAGTAATACCGTTACAAACATACAGACAGACACGATTTTAATATATATAGAGAAAAGATAGAGATAGAGATAGAGATAGAGATAGAGATAGAGATAGAGATAGAGATAACATAAATAAATACATGAAATGTTAAAAACATTCAGAGAATTAAAAAATATACCATTTCCAACTGGCTGAAATTATTAATAGTAATAAATTCAGATAGTCTTCATTTTACAGAAAAATTGGCAGTCCACTGATTGTCAATTATCAGATCAGTTCGTCCAAATAAATTTAAGAAATAATTGGATCAAGAATAGTTTCTCGAAAGAAGGAAATTAATTTTTAAAATTTTGATTCTGAAAATATCGCAGATACTGGTAACATTTATAAGGAAGTGGCATAAACACTATACATATATTATTCACAAGTTAGTATGATCAACACATACATGTAGAAGTGCAAGAGATTTAGTTAGTTTTGTAGGAAATACTTAACATTTTCGACGTATACTACATATAAATTATCTATAGGAAAATTTTATGCAATCTATAATGTTGTATATCACGTATGACATTCACGTATGTTATACATTCTATTTTTCTGAAAATAAACCACACTATAAATCGTTCAGCCGATGAGAAAACATTCTGCAAAAGCAATGCAAATGAAGATGGCAAAAGACCTCGCGGACCTGGGGGAGGAATAAACATGAATAAAACACCAGAATTCTATATCGCATCTATACATATTTGTGCGAAACAAAATTTCGTGAAAAATATTAAAAGAGAACGGGAATAATATTAGGATTGCATCTGGTCAAAACACGCAACTTGAAAATACACGGTTGCAGAACAACAAACGCACAAAAAGTATCATTGAAAGAATAACGTGCGTTTCTTTCCGTCGGGGGTCCCGGCATTCCTCGCCGCTTTTTACATAGTAAACTGCACTGATGTTCCGTCCTGGAATATGCAAATAAAATTGCACTCGCAAATGTACGGCGTTGCTTTTCGAATAGCTCTTAACTTATTTTTTCTTCTGCGTAGCACGGAAAATGCCAGGTCGACAGAGGCAAAGACCAATTTTTGTTTACGCAAAATTTAAGATGAAACAACGGAACTGTTTTGGCGGTAAAATATTTTTTCACTCGATGGATAATACCCTAGTAGCACAAAAATATTAGATAAATCTTTTTCTCAAATATTGGAAAAATATTTTTTAAGCCACATTTTTTCATATGAGAAAAATAATGGATATGAATATTGTATACATGTACAAGATATCGAAATCGAATGTTTAAAAAATATAAGCTCATAAAATTATTTTATAGTTATTATTAATCTTGTGAAACACTTAGTACAACGTTTAGTATTTTTCAGACGCAAAAATTCTCTTGAAGATGATCCAGAATCGGATCGACACGTTGAGGAAAATTGTATAAATTGCGAAATTGCTTTGTTTTGATTTTTTGAACGAACCTGTGCGCCAATATCATTAATTTCTTTTATGAATCATTGTTTCAGTTTCAGGTCACATGTAACTAACACCCCTAGTAGCACAAATATATTAGATAAATATTTTTTTCAAATATTGGAAACATATATTTTAAACCACATTTTTTCATATGAGAAAAATATTGGATCTGAATATTGTATACATGTACAAGAAATATAAATTGAATGTTTTAAAAACGTAAGCTAAATATTCAGAGAATATAAACTAGATATTTAAAAAATATAAAGTAAATGTGAATCCAATATTTGAAAAATATAAATTCAATATTTAAATAACATTCAATAAAATTTTCAAATTTAAGAAAAACTTGTAACAAAAATTAAAAACTATGCACTGCTTGAGGGAATATTCTATTCTATCTTCGAAAGGACCTTATTACAATTAAGAAATTTTTATATTATATTACACAATTTTATATAATTTCTGATATTACATAAAGATTTATTTTATAATAAGAAAAAAATATTTTTTTCATAATATGAAATAAATATTATCTGTACATTAGGAAAAAATATTCTATTTCTAATATTAAATAAAGATTCATTTTGTATTTAGAAAAAAATATTTTCCTCCTAACATGAAATAGATATTTTCTGCATATTTAAAAAGAAATATTTGTTACTAAATATAAAATAAATATAGTACGTATATGTAAATATTAAGAAGAGATTCAATCTCTTTCTAATATTATAAGAATGTGTATATTATATTTTGTGCTACAAGGGTAATATTCGTACGGTACCATCCGCGGAGCAAATCGCGGATATCGGTGGCTAACCAATCGCGTTAAATGTGTCACCCTCGATCTTTATAAGTTTATTTGATGTTCAATAAACATGGAACATATACAGTTGATATGTGGCACGCGAAATGGAGAGCCCTCGTATTATTGCCAAACTCATCGAATTATTTTCTTTCATGTAGCCACTTGTGTAGCTACGTAGCCACCGTTGGAAAATTAAAACTATTTGTAATTTTCGACGTTTTCCAGTAATTCCGGTGAAATCTTTAAACAGGAATAAAATTTAATTGGAACATAATTGATAATTTATATATTATGGTTGAACGGCGTAATTGCATGCCAAATTAAAATTGTTTGCATTTATAACGATTAAGGTACAGGAGATAGATATTAATTTATCTTCTTATTCATTCGAGTGAGTTAAATATAATACACGTCGTGAATGTATAAACTCGACTGATTATGACATTTTTATATAATGGGGAAAATTAGTGTACCAAAAATGTACTTCCTTGAAAAAAATTGTTCTTCTCGTAATTATCATATTAAACTGAAATTAATACACTGACCTCCAGAAATTATTTTAGTATGACCACTGCTTTAAATTGTGCGTATCCATTTTTGTCATAATGATAATCACTATATTATAATTCATATACATATAATTACTAATGATAATAAAATACATGACATAATGATAATAACACGATGTATAGAATGGAGCTATAACATTGCAATGTGCAAGAATATCAAGTGATTATTCGAAAACTTTAATCGGAGGTATCGGATAGTCTGAGGCTAAAAATTCCGGTGCCACAGCACAATGCAGAACGTTCGTATTGCAGACCAATATATTCCATTCGATTCTGGAGTGCAGCGTATCGAAACGGCTCGTTATCAGTTGCAATTTCGGATGCATCAGGACTCGTCATAAATAAACCGTAGCTGATTCCGTTCACTTAGGTTTCCGAAGTGCATCGGAAGTATATACAGCAGGACAGCGACACATCCACAGTGTATTGTCTGTCTTGGGGAATCTCTACGGCTGCATTGTGGATCCATTGTTGGTCATAACCATTTGTTGAGTCCAGCCGCGTTGTTCCTTCCCACACAATGCCGACCAAAAGGGAATATGCTAGGTACGTCTCGGTGGGTTTGATTCTGTAGGTAGGA
>CM052340.1:1406270-1450094 GCA_028455595.1 Lasioglossum vierecki | reverse complement strand
TCATTCTCAAGAAAGACAAAATAACTGCGTCTGAAACATTTTTTAAACATAAAAAGTTATACAAGATCAGAATTGTGATTAAAAGATCAAAATTCTTATTGTATTATTGACCTGCTTTATATAAAAATTGTTAAAAAACAGAATTGATTTTTGAAATTACATGTTTCTGTCATGGTGCCTATCAAGTCACTGAGGACACACGTGAGATCTTCGAGAATCGAAATCAAACAGAAAATCGATAGTCAATGTAAACACACCAAGAAATTTGGCGGGTAATTCAAAACCGTGAAACAACACTATGTTGTAACCACTATCACTTGTCATAGAATTTTTAATAAATTCTTATATAAATTGAAAAATGAAAAGCATTGACATTGTACAATTCAAATTCTAAATTTGAATGTTGACAAGATTAGGAAATTACCTTGTTAGAAAGTGATTCGATATTATTGTTTATCAAATTAAAGATGAAGCTCTGGTCGGAAACTATTCTTCGATCTGATAATGTTTCAAGGTTGACTGTGTTTAATATTGTAGAGTAATTATGATTAAAGATTGACATTGGGTTGTTTATCTTGTATGCAAATTATAGCATTCTTATTATCACAGAGCAAAAACATATCATGTGAATATCTCTCTTCAATGTCTACTTTTCGTTCATGTATGCACCAATTTTCGCGTCACTTTTACCCGAATAAATAATTTCAAGGAATAGAAATAGAAGATGGAAGTCGTGTTCTATGTAATAAGATATCACGTGAACGCATCACTCTCTGGACTGTCTGTCCCCGTGCATGCCTGCACCAATTTCCGCATGACTTTCACCCAAATAAACAATTTCAAGATATAGGAAGACGGAAGTGGCTTTTTATTTCACATCAATTTGTATATTGATTCGTATGATTTTTAGGTAATAGAAAAACTAAATCAATCATGATAGAAGATGGAAATTGCTTTTCAATGTCATGTCACGTATACCTCTCGAATTTTCGTCCATTCGCAGACATCTCCAATTTTCGCGTGATTTCAACCCAATTAAACATTTTGAAGCGCGCATGGAAACCTGTATAATTTTCTAGAATTTGAGAGGAAGAAATTGGCTCTCTATTTTCTGGCGACTCTGTTATGTTATAATTAGACTGCGGATCTTTATGAAAATTTTTTTTTTACAATAATAGCAAACAAAACACAGGGACCACCTAGAAAATTGGTTCTTCTTCCAATTATTTTATAGAGTTGATAATAACACACTGATGTCCATAAATCTGTTTGATATGTTCACTGCTTTGAATTATACGTACCTATTTTTGCCATAAAAGCATGAAATACGCAGTCTAGTTATAATAAATAATCAATTTTGTCTACTATTAGCAATTTTGCAATTTAAACTCTAACGTTTCGATCCTGATTTGGATCTTTTTATCACGGTTTTATTAGCTCGCTTTCTTGTTTGTCTGTCTGTTCGTTCAGTACAAATCTTGCAATTGATTTTAAACTAACTTTCCGATGAGTTAGAGACTAGAAATTGGAAACATAGCTCAGAACTGCATGACAATGAAATATTCAAAAAAAATTTTTTTAGAAAGTCTATCCGTTTAAGAAAAATAACAATTAAATATTTTTACCGTTGCATCCCCCCGTGAAACGCTAACGTGTTCAGCGATCCCCACTCCGCGCAATAACGCGCTCTACTTTACTATGCGTGCGCAATCTGACTTGTCCCCACTCCACGGACCCACTTCGCCCCGACGGAGCTCAGTATATGATAGTACGTCGCCGGGCGACGATCGGTAGTTCATCATTGCTTTGCTTACCAAGTGAAATTTACAGTAAGTTGAGTGAGTATACAAATTATTAATCAAGGGTGATACAAGTATTAACATAAGACTAAAAAGCAGAAAATAATTATTTAAATAAAACTAAATTTTTAAAAATACCACGTTCTTAAAAACGGACTAAAAAGTATAAAATAATCTTTCCTAGTCCCATACAGATTCCTAACCTCGTACAGATAGTCCTGAAAATTTGTGATTGTGAAATTTTGCGCATGTAACAGATAATTGATGCATTTTACGCCCCACGTTTTTCGTTTGAAATCTTACAAGTATTTTCATAGATATTAAAAATTCACAGTCACAAATTTTCAGGACTATCTTTACGAGGTAAGGAATCTGTATGGGACTAGGAAAGATTTTTTTATATTTTTTAGTCCGTTTTTAAGAACGTGGTATTTTTTTCAAAGAAATTTTGCTTTTGCTATGTATAAGTTTAAATGTGTAAATTGAACATTAACTTTGATAGCAATTGAATTTTGAAAGCTCTTTACAGTAGTCTTCCGGAGACTCTGTTCTGATAAATTTTCAATGCTATTTACAATATATATCTAATCTGTGCAAAAGAAGTCATGCAAAATGTGTCGTAATCTCTCCGCAGTTCTAGAAAAGCAGATCGCTTATGCAGTCGGCGAGTTGCATTCTGCAAAACAAATTCGAAATCTCGATTATAGGAACGGCTGTGCGAAGCAGATTGCGCAAAATGTTCTGTAACATACAAATCACAGTGATGGCATACGAGCGCGACTCGTTTCTTAAACGTCGCGACTAGTTTCATCGGAAATGGATAATCTGAGGTGATTGATTTGCCGATCGAATAAACAAGGCGTTTGTTGCTCGCTACCAAAAGTTTACCCCTTCGATCAATAAGCCATCCGATGCGTTCACTGGATTTCTTTTTGCCTCTCTAGATTCTACGATCGATAACAGCGCCGCTGTCGTTTTGAATATCCCATGCAGCCTTAACGGCAACAAGGAGGAACGATAATACGGTGCACGGAGATGAAGCTCGGAAGCAAGACACAGATTTGCATCTTGCTTTCGGTGATTCGCTTAGGAGCTGGTCTACCGAGAACAGACTTTTCTGCCGGTTAACGTTGTTACCACTTTTGAATGCTTAATCCTCTTCCTCCAGTATGGCGATCAATTCTGTGCTTCTTGAAAATTTTTAAAGTGTCGCGAAGGAGTTTGTAAGAGGAAAGGAAGTTGTTCTTTTTCGACGGTCGACGAGGCTGCATTTTGTAAGCGGAAAGCGAGACGAGACGTTGTCGACGAAAAAAATTCAGTTTTCAAGTACCAATTTTGAAGTACCTTGGAGATATATTTTCTGTAAATTTCATTAGATCGCCACGAAAATCCTACTTATTCCTATGGCAACGAATAACTTAATTTGACTATTGGGGACAGTCACAACTCTACCTTATACTAATAATTGAAGACTGGAATTAAAAAAGGCTGTAAGTGATATTTTTAAAAAAATTGTTTTTCTGGGAAAAAGGATGTAAGTTCCAACGCCAACGCAATAAAGTAATGCTGAAAGTTCTCCGACAAGTAATTACGTGTAGAGCTCGGACTTTTACTCGGGTATATGAGATACCCGGGTACCCGAGTACCTATGAGATACCCGAGTAGAGCAAAACTACCCGAGTATCTCATGAGATAGCCGACTATCCGGGTAGTCGGGTATCTCATAAGACATAAGTCATAAATGATTTTGTGCAACTTAAAAGAATTATGAAATTAAAAGAATTAATTTACATTTATTAAAATCGTTCAAGAGAATAAGTAATCGTAATATATCGTCTGCTTTTTCCTATTGATGCAAACGATTTTTATTTTGCATAATGATCCGCAGTGTATTCACGAAATACCCGGGTACTCGAATACCCGGGTACCAGAGTAATTTTTGTTTACCCAGGTACCCGGGTATCTCATAAGTCACAGATCTAGTTACGAGACGATCTTACAAGTCTTACATGGATTTCCAGTATTACAACCTTTTTTAATTCCAGTGTTCAATTAGACTGCTGATATCATGTATTTCTAACAAATTATTAATTGGTGGAGCTTAATACATTGCAAAGATCAATACATGAAATGGATTTTATTGAGAAAAGATATATAAAATTTTTCTTACAATCCAGTGCTGTTTATTTTTTGATTTCAAGGACGGTAAACATTATGAAAGACTCATTATGAAAGCAAGTGGAGTCTGTCGATGTTTTTTTTTTAGAGAAATGAAAAAGTGCATTTGCATGGGCTGTTATGGTTCTTGCAATTCAGAGGCATGTAGTCTGAATGGTAAGAATCGTTCAAGTATTCATTCGCGGAAAAACTGACTGCGGCTTCTAGATGTAGGGTACGTGCACTTGTGAATCGCAAACGTGATTCACAGCTCTCGGATGAGTCTACTTTGCCTGTTAGTTAGGTTTCTCATGTCTTATTAATGTTGCCTAATGCGCGTACTTTCTTTCTACTTTGGAAATAAGCAGACATTAATTCCCGAATGATTACTCTCCAGAGCAATCTTCAACTGAAGCTCTTCTCACTTTGCATTGCTCAGAATATCCCACGATATTGTGAAGTTGTGATAAAAAACTGGGCGAAAATTTAAACTGTTATTTCACGAAAAGCAATCTATAGGTACTTCAACCAAAGATACATTATTAATTAAAATTTTCATTGACTGTTTAGTCGCTATAAAGAATTATACAAATAACAATCTTTTTACATTCTTTCTAGGAGAAAATATATTACTGCTTTGTATAATAATAATATTCATATAAAAATTAAAATATAAACTATATATAACACAAATTGTCAACGACCATAGCCTCGCTGCAAACACCGGTTCCCGTGCGATCACCGAAGTTAAACAGTGTTGGACGTGGGCCGGGCTGGGATGGGTGACCGCATGGGTATACAGTATACTTCAGGCGGTGACTTGTCTGGGTACTGGCCACGTGTTGTTGGCAAAAAAGGTGGTTCGGAACCCCCCACCATAAAAAGTAGGTCCCGTTGGATTTGATTGAAATTAGGCGATAGGTGAAATTGGAAAGAGAAGGAAGGGAGAGTGGTGTATGGACTTGAAACCCTAAGGGGCCAAGTAATCTTCCTTTTCCTATATAACACAAATTAATTAGTTTTCCAGTTTGGATATTAATCCAAACAAATTAATTAAATGGACAAATTAATTAAATCCAGTTTGAAAATTAGGTGCAATTAGGTTATTACAAATACTAAGCCCGTGAAGCTGACGGATTTTCAAAGTCGATTTTGTGGAAAACAAAGCCTCGTATGAACAAACTTTATTCTACAGTTTAAATTTATTTTTTACTACTCTTAACGCCGAGTTGCCGTTGTTATTGTATGCGTCAAATCTTGAAATCGAATTTTAAACCACTTCCCGATGAGCTAAAACCTTGAAATTTTCAACATATCTCAGAATTGGATGACAGTGCAATATTCAAAAAAATTTTAAATACCTGTGCGTTCAAGAGAAAAAAAATCTCAGCAGAGTATTTCATCCGGAATCGAACCTACGTCTTACTAACTACGCTCGATACTAAAGACTATAGAATATATAAAAAAAACTTTTTAAGAACGACGTTTGGCGAAACTTCCGTTTACGGTCCATCTCAGAATTCGATGAAATTTTGAAAATAGGTTCTTTTTTTACTAAAATGACGATTGCCAGAAGGATTTTTGGCGAGTCGAAAAATTTTTTTTATCATTTCAATGTCGCTTACTACCTTACCGAACTTATCGATTTTTTATTTTATATAGAATATCTTCAATTAATTGTAAAAATGGATCATCACCAACCTAGTTCACCTCATAGCACCATAAAAATTCACACATATGATCTATAAGCGAATCCTCTTTAATTTAGAGTGATACATACATAAGGTAATCTTTCAATTTTTAAAGACTACTCCTGGATTTTCGTATGCGTGCTCTCCGCCCCCACCACAACCTAACCCTAACCTAACCACAACTCATTCTAATCGCATAAATAATAATATAACTAAATAATAAATAAACTTTTCGGGTTTGAAATTCGGGCATTGAAATGATAAAAAAAATTTTCAACTCGCCAAAAATCCTTCTGGCAATCGTCATTTTAGTAAAAAAAAAGAACCTATTTTCAAAATTTCATCGAATTCTGAGGTGGACCGTAAACGGAAGAACAGCCCGACGTTTATATTAGAATGCACTAAAAAGGGGAAAATAATATTTTTAAATATTAGTGACTATAAATAAATGCGTGGAACGCCAAACTATATCGATTTTATTTACAGTCACTAATATCTAAAAATATTATATTCTTGTAGTGAATTCTAATATAAGCGTGGTCCTTAAAAAGTTTTTTTTTCTTTAGAATTACGCCCAGTTCTTTTGAACTACCCTGTTCTACCGATCACATTGTATAAACATAAATTGTTACCGATGCGCAGCAGTCATGGAACGGAATGACTCGCCAAGGCTGATATTTCTCCTCTTGCAAAATAATTTCGATGTTCCGCACAGTTTTTCGCAAAAGAGGAACCGAAGCGGCATAATTTCACCAGATGGAGGCGCACTTATGTAGACAGCCGTTATATTAGAGTAGCGAGGCGTTCCGGACGACTAATGTCTTCGCCAATTCAGACGCAGTCGTAGGATGCATGATTCATTATAACACGAGCGCATTGTTTCATCAGGATGGCGTGAAATTGTGTACTCTCGTCTCGCGAAAATTATGATGGACTTCCGAGAATATTTTCGCAAGCGAAAGTAATTAAAACGTCCGCTGTGGACTTTTCCTGTACGCCTACCATCATCGCAGTGACATAATTCATGGACTTCGACAAACTTTCGGTCGTTTGAAGTTGCTTGATCGCGTGAAAAAACGCGAAAAAGAGAGTGTGTGTGAGACAGAGAAAGAGAACTCTGTTGAAGTTTCGGTGTTCAAATTCCACATAAAACGAACATAGTAGTACGATGTTCTAAGTGTTTTCATTCCGCACCGATAGAGCAAAGCAGTGTGCAAGAACCCTGCCAGAAGCTATTACAATTGTTTTTTATCTGTTGCTAGCACGCCAGACGAACTTATTCGCTGATGGAAAATTGTTTTTCTGTCGGTGCACACGCCAAATCGCGAGATACTTGATGGAACATAAATATTGTAAAAAGTTACGCTGTTATATTTAATCAAGGGAATTAATTTTTACAAAGAACAAGGTAACCGTGTGTTTATAAGTCATTCTGTTGAATAATTAGAAATCTACACGAGTAAATATTACAAATTGTAGAATTTACGTCTACATAAGGAAATCAGTGAAACATCAATGTTTACATTACAGAGAAAAATGTAATGTGCTTTCCATTTCAGTTTCTTGCAATTTCTTCTGATGTTGTTAAACATATCCTGGGTTAGAGATTTTTAACACTAAACCTACCATCTCTCTCTCTCACCGGTCAAATAACCGGTTCAAAATTTTTTATTTCACGATTATTCAAATTATAAAGATGCTTTCGTAATGAATGATTAAATAAATATATTTAACAGCGCAGATATTATAGTACGAACCGCACAAAGTTCAAATAAATATAATATTATTATTTTTACAAGATAATATGTACCAGGTACTTTTAAAGCTCTGAAGGTTTAGTGTTAACAACGTATATTGAAAAACAAAATATGTTGTTACGTGAGCTTCAATTACTTTGTACTTTAAAGCAAATTCTGGATTTTCAGAGTGAAAATGTTTAGTTCCTTTTAGTGTATGATGGATTTAAATAATCCCTGTTCGTATGAAACTTTAGAGTTGGCAGAAATGTATTAGTCTTGTTCTAATTTGTAAATGGACACTGACAGAGCTTACCAAATTAAGTTAGTTTCAGAGACGATGTGCCAGAGACAAATTATCCAGTTATTTAGTTCTTCGATGAGGTATTTGCAACCTAACAAATCTGTTTTTAAATATACAACATCGTTGTCTTTCTGTATTTTATTCGTCTCGCTTATATTGAGTGAAACGGAGAGCACATCGAGCTTTATTTAAATTAAAGATCAATCAAAAAATATTTCAGTAATTATTAGTTTTGAACCACGTATAATCCAGTTATTTTTTTATCCAGCATTCAGTACTGGTTGACGGGTCCAAATAAAAAGTTATGGTACGAGAAACTCGAGACCATCTCTGTACGTTGATAAAATAATGAACGAATGCATAAATTTATGTGGCACAGTGATATGATTCACCCTGTACAATCAGCGAGCCAGACTGACTAACAGGAACAGTGAGCCAGCGGTTCAACGTGAAAGTAGTTGCCGACGGTGCTGAAGCAACTATGATGAAAAATTAACAGGATCGTTAGTTGGTAGTGCGGCGACCCCGGCATTAACAGGATCCATACATCTCCGTTTATCTAGACAGTTCGCGAAAGACAATAACGTTGCCGGCAATTTGTGAAATGTAGGTGTATACGATGCGTTATGGCTATAGTACTAGATTTAATTTAGTGAGCACTTAATCGTCACGGGGGACGGGACGCTGAAAGCACAATACACTTGTCACGATTATCCGAAGAACAAAGAAAAATACGATCGTTGCGTGATATTCCGCTTCGCATTATTTCGAGACTCACTATAAAAATGGAATTGTCAAAAGAGTAGAGGTGATTCTGTTTTCGCCACTGAAAAATTATGCAATTTTCGAGATTAAAATTTCATAGATATTAACAATCTTTATGAAAAAAAATCCAGATCTGATGTCAGATTATAGTGGTTTAATCAGGGCTTTTTACGAAAACTATGCATCAACTTGAGGGAAAATGTCAACCACAGGGAAACCAGAAAAGTTTTGGTCTTTATGATTGTGGCTATTGTCTGAACTAGAATGAATGAGCAACGGTAGAAATTTTTTTGAATACAGTAGCAGAGACAAATTCGCATTTGATAATGAATAAAATTGCATGAAATTACAAACGGCATATTTGAAGTGAAGTTATGACAGCACTGCAGGAGTAGAAAAATGTACTAATAAGATTAAATACTGACGGATAGTCTGGAACTCATTTATAGTAATATAATTTATCGACGCGAAAATGTATCAGAAAAATGGGCGACAGTAAAAAACAGAATTTGCGTACGCGCTGGGGTTATACTGTTGAATGCATAATTAAATGCGGAATTACAATCGCCGCGTGTGTCCAGAAGAGATTGGTGTATTTTAGATTAAAAAAAATTTAATGTTTAGCGGGGAACTGTGTCCCTCGAAATACTGCACAGTCAGCGGGATATTGCCAAGCATAACTTTCGCGTTCCACGGTGTTCATTATAATAATTATAGCAGTTACAACTTTTGACGCTTTCAAAGATATTTATTTTATCTATCGAACAATGCAGAGACAATAGTGTTTCTGAACGGAAGCAGTGTTTAAAATTAGACTGTAGATATTTATTGCAAAATTCATCATACACAAAAACGTACATATACCGACGAATTTATTTAACGATACTCTTTCGAACAAGCGACACTTTAATTATGATGTAAAATATTGAAATGTACGATTTAAAATCCATTGAATCGTCATGCACACGCGCCAAAAAACATATTATTCATCAGCTCGTAGTAGAATGTACAGTTCATTTATACTCCGGAATTAATTTATCAATATTTTCTAAACTGAACTTAACAACTTCAAAGGAGTCTAAATAACGAAACCCAACGTTCTCAACGACTAAAAAGTCACTTGTTACTAACAGTGTGCCCAGCGATCAGCAGATTTATACTGTGTATTTCAATAATGTCTTCTATACCGTGGACTTTGGTGATATTCAAACTCAATTAATGGCTTCCAATTTAATTAGTTCGGCTCCTGTTTCTGAGCAATTGCCATTCGATACTGAAGAGTTCCACTACGTAGCTATTTAAAACGATGGATATATATATACTATACTATAGAAGGTCACAATAATTCTCCGACGAGGAACACATTTTAATATTGCATTTAGCGAACTGGATCGGGCGAGCTAATTAACCTATATTACTTAGATCAATGGTAGCTCGTTAAATGATAGCAAAGGTGAAGCGGCGTGCTTCAACATGCCGCGATAATTAACTGGATTGAAAACGATATTCGCTGGGGCCGGCGAATTTCTACGGTAGCCGTACATGCTAGGTATCCCGGTGAACATTGTAAACGTACGTAACATCAGATAACAAGACAGCACACGGTGTATGTACACTGTGAACATGCCGGATTAACTTCTCTGGCCATAAGACACCCCGTGACCGTATCGGCCGGCGCGGCGTATTTACTGCGCCGACCACCCCTGGAGAACAGAAACGCGGTTACGTTCTCGAAGGTCAGAGTTAATCGAAGTTTCCACACCATCTAATACCGCCTAACCATTTTCCAGTGGCTGTGCCGGATACGGGGCCGTACCTTCTCTCCGTATCAGCTGCAACCATACCCCTCGACTACCACCCGGTTAACCATTGAGTTACCTGCTTTTAGATGCAATCGGATTGCCGTCTATTTGACCTCCGATCGTCCGCTAACTTCTGGATGTGCATCGCGTCGTGCATAATTGCTCGCATCGGTCCGAGGATAAGAACTGCGCGGGAATCTCTTACGCGGAGATAATCGTTTAACCGATTTTACAGAATAACAATCTTCCTGCAGATATCACTGAGTTTCTGTACTACCGAGATTGGGTACCATGGAAATCACTGACACAGATTTCCCCAACATAGTTTTCAACGATTCCAGATTTCACCGACAACGAATTTAAGAGGGTAAGGAATAGGCAGAATATTACTAGAAATATTACTAGATAAACCAGTAAGACAGTGTTTGCGGAATCGAGTTGTTTGTCCTTATACGAGCATAATAGGAGCTTTGTGAAGGCTCGTTGTAAAGAGGAAGGTTGATTGTAGCTTATTTCCATCATGATTTAACGAGATTTGTTTGTAATTAATAATGTGAACGTAAAGTAGGGGGAAAAATCGAGACAACCAACATCAGGTTCCCATGTATTTTTCTAATACAAAACGATTTTATTTACTGAAATCATGAGTGCACCTTAGAACAATCAACCTTCCTCTTTATAATGAGCCCTCACACAGCTATTATTATGTTCGTATAAGGAAATGTAACCCAAAGGCGTAAACGCTGTTTTGCTGATGAAAACATCCGTTTTTCACGGATGCTTTCTTTAAACAGAAAGCTCCTATTATGCTTATATAAGGACAAACAACTCGATCCCGCAAACACTGTCTTTCTGGTTTTTCTAGTAATATTTCTAGTAATATTCTACCTATGCCTTACCCTCGTAACCTACAACGCCATTAACCGACAGCGGATTTGATCGACAACGAATCTAAAATCGTCGTCGGTCAAAATCGTTGTCGGTTAAAGGCGTTGTTGATTAAATTCATTGATGGTCAAATCTCGAGTCGGTGAAATGTTTTGAGTAATTTTATATCTTTGTCGAATCTCATTCGACAGTCACGAATACATTTATTTACTCCCCTATTCGAATATACACTACTGTGCAAAAGAAAGGAGCACCAAATGTAAGTGTAAGATATGACAAACAATATCTTTATGCAAAAATTGTATTGAACAATGATTGATTTATTGCATTTAAACTAATCCGCAATAACACATAAAATATTCTCAGAACTATTCACTTAAACAGCGGAATTATTTTTCAAAATTTATTGTGTTCTTATTTGACTTTTTTACGCTGTCATATTAACAACCTCTTAATTGAGGTTACAACTGTAAAGAAAAAGGATACTGGTAACGTAGCCTCTTCGATTTGTACCGATCCAAGTTAACACGTTCTGCCTGTCGTGCAATGGTCGAGCCCCATGGAAATCATCAACACAAATTTCCCTGACTCCAGATTTCACCGACAACGCCTTTAACCTACACGACTTTTACCGACAACGATTTTAGATTCGTCGGCGGTCAAAATCGTTGTCGGCCAAAGTAGTCGTCGGTCAAATCTGGTTTCATCGGCAAAATTTCACCGAATCCAGATTTGACTGACAATAACTTTGACTGACAACGACTTCGATCGATAAACGAATTTGATCGACAACAAATTATTGACCGTCAACGAATCTAAAATCGTTGCCGGACAAATTCTTTGTCGATCAAAATCGTTGTCGGCCAAAGTCATTGGCGGTCAAATTTGAAGTCGGGGAAAACCGTCTCAGGGAAATTTGTACCGGTGATTTCTCCATGGAACCCCAATGGTCAAAATGTCGTTTGTGAATGTTTTCTCCTCAATTTTTATAAAAGATTTCTGGAACTTTTTAATGAGCTACAGTGGATCCAAAAAGTATTTGAAAAATCTATCGTAACACTAAATCTACTAACCATTAAATGTGGCGACATTTGTTAGAATACATGCTTGTAGAAAGAAGCATGAACGTAATATCAATAATTGTCAACAATAACATTCACAGCACCTGTTGAACTAACTAGGTCATTCGTAGCTCGCAAATTTTAACCAACGTGTCCATCGTATTATACGTGTGAAAATTTGGAGCACGTTTCAACATAAACCAGATTTATTGCACGTAAGATATGTGAAGGTAATACAATTTTTTCTCTTATTGTTCGATCAACAATGCTCGATTTTCAGTTTTTAGCCAGAGCTATATTGTACGCTCAGAGAACACCGAGTCTATAAAACGGTAGTCTTTATTTTTTTATTCCGTGACCTCACTTTGTGCTAGTGGTCTGCAAGTTTTGCCTTTTCCGGTCGTTTTTCGAGAGCTACGTCCCCTTTTCCGGCTGCGCGTCTCGCGAGAGTATTTAATAAATCCACAATATCCGAAATGCGGAAAGTAAATCAGAAATATGAAATGCAAGTTCGAAATATGAAAAGTTGGACGTCACTATTCGCATTGCGGACGATAGAAAATAATCGTTCAACCGGGTGCGCTTTTCGGTTTTAATATACTGCATTATGGATAACATTCACACAGATAAACTGATCTGAACGTTTAAAAAATTCGGAGTGCGAAATTTCCATAGTGGGGATATCTCGATTCTTCCAATGTTTAAAAAATTTGACTCCTTTAATTATTCGGAAATCTATCGATACGAAAGACACCGTAATGCACTACGCGCAGTTCGTATTGTACACGCCTGAGTTGGCTCGAGAACTATGCCCATCACGGGGAACGACATGCGCGGCCGAAAAAAGGGGCCGTAACCTTCGAAAAGCGTCCGAAAAGGGCAACACTTGTCGACCATTGCTCTACGCTGTTATTTTTTGGTCGCCCGTTAAATTCTGTTGAACAGTTTTATTTTTTCTTTCCCTTTTGCGTTTTTGTACTACCCTCTTTATTGTATTATTTTCCACATCTCCTCTTCCTTTGTCTCCGGTTTCTCTGTTGCGGAATACACGAAGTAATAAATCAGCTAGTCGAACTTTAATTCAATAATCTTTTAAAGCCGGCTAAAAATGCCGTTCCTAAAAAAGCATGGGAATTTCTTCTCTGGAACACAATTCTATTCATCTTCATATTATATTCAATATCTATACTAGTATGCATATCTATCTATACTAGTATAGAATCCCTAAAAGATAATAAAATAAACAAAAATACTTTAGTTAAAAACTCGTCTATATTACAAATTTAACTCTGCAAAACTGAGTTAAGGATATTTGTTTGCTTTACTATACGTATATGTGTAGCATTAGGGTGGATCTTATTTTTTGACCAACGAATTTTTATCACCCCGCCCCCCGGAATGGTTCTCTATGGTGAGAAAAAAATTTATGCACAGTTTGAGATCGATCGGAAAAAAGGATCACGTGGGTCCTAATAGTTCCTTATTACTATTCTGTAGAATATATTCATTCACATATATAGTCCAATACAAAATTAAATATCTCTGTTATTTGTGGTTATACGAAAAAATGTCACAGGAGAAAGTTGCACTGTTAAATATGATAAATATAATGGCAAAAAATTTTTTTATTTGAAAATCAAATTTTTGAAATTTCAAGGTCATCGTTATATTTTTTAAATTAAGGTCATAATTTCTCTATATTCTTGTTTAGAAAAAAATTACAAATCCAACGATATATAATACTTTATAAAATGAGCCACGTGATCCTTTTTTCCGATCGATCTCAAACTTTGTACAAATTTTTTTCTCACCATCGAGAACCATTCTGGGGGCGGGGTGTTTTGTAGCTAGATAAAAAATTTTCGCCAAATATAGCTAAGGTACACCCTAGCGTAGCATAATTATTGTCGTCTCCCACAAAAGTTCTTAGATGGTGATATCTGGGAATTAAATCAAACAAAAAAAAAACATTGAATAATGCTAATAAAGTAAAAACGAAAATGAAAACTGTATGTAACAAAATACGAAGTTCATAATGTTCTTCCACGAACAATTAATAAACAAATTTGTGAAACAAAGTTCAATCGAATCGCTGTGACGGGCAGAAATTAATTGCTACACCTTATAATATTTGAATAAATGTGACGCATTTCTACAAATTGAATATTTTTGGTGAACGCGACAAGTCCTGCAGCCAACGAAATCGCTAACAACGTAAAGACATCATTTTTCTGAATCTGTAAGCTTTCGCAGGACGGCTGTGGAAACTGCGTACTGACAGGAATGATAATATGATGAGAAGAGAAACGAGAACAGAATGACTCGGTACTTTATGATCGTATTCACGCCTCATAAGAAGGAAACTCAGCTCTGACCACCGAACCAACGTATTCACCAAACATCCAGGCCACGGGGTTGAATGCGAAATTCCGCGCGATTCAAGACGGATGTGTATGAAAATACACCCGCCACTTCAGAAACTGCATTTCCAGTTCTTGGAAGAGGTCAGGTGCAGTGGGATCTCGTGCGTGGTCTGCTTCATCAAGCTAAAATAAAGATACTGTCTTTTCTAAGGAAAAAGATATCACCGAATCCCTTCAGACACAGCGGAATGTTGGACAAATAAATGTTACAGACTTTATAAGTACAAATAATGTGAACTGAAACAACGTATGAATGTAAAAATTAGAATTACTGTTGAATCAAGTGTAGCTGAAATTCAACACTGAAAGATATTCAGAATATGCCCTTTACCCACCTTTATAACAATCTACAAACAATATTAGAATCATATATTCCACCATAAAAATATTTATTATACAGGGTGTCCCAAAATTCGTGTACTTCCCGGAAATGGGAGGTTCCTTGGGTCATTTGAAGCGACATTTTCCTTTACAAAAATGACGCCAGCGGCTTTGTTTAGGAGTTATTAACAAAAAACACAGACCAATCAGAACGCGGCTACAGCGGATTGATTCTGGCTCGGCCAATGGCGCCGCCACGCTGAGCAGGACCTGTCGCTGAGTCGGACTCCGTTCGCTATAGCCGCACTCTGATTGGTCCGTGTTTTTCCTTAATAACTCCTAAATAAAGCCGCCGACGTCATTTTTGTAAAGGAAAATGTCGCTTCAAATGACCCAAGGAACTTCCCATTTCCGGGAAGTACACGAATTTTGTGACACCCTGTATACAGTGAGCCACGAAAGTATTCGAATGTCATTCAAAACAGAATAACGTTTTTATAATTGAACCAAACAACCTGATTTTTTATAATCAATTCGAAGCATGCGTTTATGAAATGCTATACAAAAAAGATTTTCCAAAAATTATAATTTACAATCTTACACACAAAAATAAAAAAGGCATTTTTTAAACTTTCTTTTATTTAATATATTTTAGATTTTTATAATTACATTCGACGGAGTAGAAGAAGAACAAGGAAATTGTGGATGTATCCTTACATTTGCAATAATATTGACTGCAGAATGTTTGTGGCTACAAGAGAGTTAGCAGAAAACGAGTTAAATTTCAAGCATTTTACAGAATGCGCAAAACTACGTACAAGAATCTTATCATTTCAGGTGCGTATTTTTTAATTAATACAGACATTGCTTGAAAAACATCGTCTTCTGCTAATTCTCTTGCAGCTACAAATATTCTGCAGTTAATATTATTGCGAATGTTAGAGTGCACCCAGAATTTTCTTGTTCTTCTTCTTCTCCGTCGAATATAATTATAAAAAATCAAAGTCTCCTCGTCACTCGACATCTTTGTTTTCTTTTAGTAATAACGTGAAGTTTGGTACACGCTTCGAGTATAGACGACTGATTCATAGACGTATAGAGATAGACTGCGCCGTCTTATGGGCGAGTTGAAGCTCACAATGGCGGCGCGCGGTATAAAGAGTGAGAGAGAGCGATAGCCGGGGGGTATTGCGCTCTCTGTCTAATTGACGCATTGGTGGGGAAAGATTCCCCTAATTGGTTGCTAGATAATGTAGATTTCTACATTAAATTGATTAATTTGTTAATATTTATTTTTTTTTACATTTATTTATTTTTTGTTTTCCTGCCAATTAATTAATAACAGATTCGAGTAAACATTTAAAGAGAACTTTAATTTATTGAACGTAATTAAGTGAAGCCATATTTATTTAAAAAATGGTAAACCAAATATATATCACACGAATAGTTAGGGGAATCTTTCCCCACCAATGCGTCAATTAGACAGAGAGTCAATCCACCATTGTAGGCTTCAGCGGTTCGTACAGGCCGCGCAGTCTATCTCTATACGTCTATGAGACGATTACGCGACGATGACGCTACGCTCCGTGGACAGAGGGCCTTACTTTATCGACTTTAAAGTGCATCGTGTTACGTTGATTAAGATGAAATTTACTTGTCTTTTATTGTATTTTCTTGACAATTCATTATTAAAAGGTTATTCATGATACGTATACTATACCAGAAGATTCTTCCTAAGAAACTACGATCCAATTACGAGTCAAATGAAAATGTTATTGGTTATTGTGAAGACATTTATTAAATTGCTCTTTCATTTTCTCCCTATTTATGCGAAAGGGATAATACTCTCTTGATTGGAATTCTTCTGTTATGAAAGCTAGCTCGTCCTTCCACCTCGGTTTATTTCTGGTCTTACAAATGAAGGTTGGATTGCCGGGATGCATACAGCAAAACTGTAATATCAGTCGTCCACGTTGAAATTCGCGCAATGCGTTTAATCAAATACTTGAAGAAGGTAGCCAGTAGTTGCCAGTGCGCAATTTTATTTGCGTAACCGGGAAACCTATGCTGCTCCGGTACTTTAACGACAATGTTTCAACTCCGTGGCTCCTACATTCCACTGTTTGTCCTCTTCCACTGTGCTCTTTCTACCGAGGGCTCGCGTACTTCGCTATTTTTAACGAGTCACAATCGGGTAATATGATCCGGTCATTTCACGCCAAAGGAATCACTTTGTGCTCTTGTCTCTCGTCGGGGCTTCTAATGAAATTTAAATATACTGTCTATGTGAAATTAAGAAGTCTGCTTTAGAATAGAAATCCGGGGAGAACTGCCGTCTGAAATTATTTTTATTAATAACAGACAGTGTTCTCTTGTTTTACATGTAGATGTCACCATGTGTAGTAACTAGTCAAAATACAATTAAGCCTGTAGATAAAAAGATGAAGATAGATTCAATTTAACGTCACATTGCTGTAAAGGTCTTTTGAAAATTTAATTTATTCGTTAAAACTAAATGAGTTTTTCATATTCAGTCTTTTTATTTTGAGCAGATTAAATTTTCATTATTAAAAAGTGGGCAAAATTTATTCGTCATCATCAAAATAGTAATTATATTAACAGAGGACGCATTCTTATTCTTTTAAAAGATACCCATATCTATAATATATTTCTTTGTACGGAACATTAATTTGATACATACAAATTATTGTAAAACGCATTAAATTATATTTTGTATTAAGTTTTTACAATTTTATATTGATATTCAATATGATTGTGATATATTAAGTGTATCAAAGATTTATTTTTTTTAATTGTATTACAAACGCAAGAATTTTATTTAAATTTTACAATTTAGTGAACAATGTAAAAAGTAGACGAAGTTTTGTTCAAGTGATTATTTTTCTAATGATAATTTCATTTTATTATCCTCCATCAAACGACTCTAGTTTTAGTGTCTCACTAAATGATTTTATGAGCCATCCCGAGATTGAATCGCTGCGGCATCTTTCAGTGATTTTCCCGGTCAGGTCCTTGCATTTTACAATTCTACAGATCATGTCCTACCGTCCAGATGTCCTCATTAATGTCAATTCATTTGACTAACAACAGACAGTAACCCATTAATGAAATATCAAAGTTTCAATCCGTAATCAGATGCTGCATTCAATAATGTTTGATATTACCCATCAATGAACTGCAGGTTTTATGCAAGTACGAGAATAATGAATGGGCAAAATACAATACAGTAAAAATATTATTTTGCACTGATTAAAATTGTAAATAGAAGAAAGATGTTTCCTCTACTTGACACAGAAAACTTTTATGTCGTATGAAAATCCGCAGTCTACTCATCGACTGTTAATGAATATTAATATTGCAACCGTCGCACCGTTCTTATTTCGCAATTAGTGAAAATCAAAAGGGAGTATTTACAAAAAATTCCCCCAACATTAAAACAACAAAGAAACATCCCCCCATATTACTTTATGCTGTCAATAAATGCAATTATGTAATTTTCATACAAAATTAACCTCGTAGCTACGGTACGCAACTATAGTAATTTGTCACCATAAGACTGCGGATCATTATCCATTGGTGAAGAAATCGATTGGGTGACATATAATAAAGTAGAAGATTACAAAAATTCAAGAATGTTGCTTTTAATGTAACAAAGTTATTAAGGGATAAAATCAATATTTATGTTATTCCTGCTTCCCACAATCAATGCAAAACATTTTTATTTTACATAAATATCTTCTTTCTTCCCTCGCCAACTTCTCTTTCATACCACACTGGTAACGGTTTGGCCTTTCCAGCTTTGGTCTAAACTTTAGACAGCACTACCCTAATATGGTGCACTTTATCTCCTGTTTAAACTATTAATCACTAAAATATTTATACAAACTATATTATTCAAACTTTTAAATGCAAAATACATTAAAATGTTAAGTCCTATTCAACTATAAATCTATTTTAACTGAAGAGTGTTGAAATGAACAGCGAAAACTATCCAGCCTGATTTCGATGCTAACGTCACTTTTACACATTTGAAACATTTAAAAAAATGATCTGCTCGGTCTTACATTTAGAAGTGTTACTTTAAATTCTAGAAAAACACTGTTCTTTTACAATTAACAATTATTTACAGTTTTTCTATCCGTTTATCGAAGAGTGATAACTCTAATTTTCCACCAACTTTTAATGTCCTCGTAAAAAGAGACGGGTTGTCTTGGACACGTCTCCTTGTCCGTTCCCATTGTCAGGGTGAAGCTGTGAATTCGATCGAAATCATCTGGCCGAGGCACACGGTCAGCGCCAATACAATGTCAGAAAAAAGGAATGGATTGGTACGAAAGGAAGAAATACCGGACGAATGACAGGATGAAGGAAGCTAGGGCTGCATCTCATCGAGAACACCGATGTCACGGAAGAGCCCGCAAATCTGTGCCACGACGCGCGGGCGAAACAATAAATTTCACGCGGTGCTCGATATTTTACCACGTGATATGCAAAAGCCGTGAATAATGTTGGCTGTCCGTCGGAGCATTTTTCAGCCTACGTCAAAGGCGAGCCGGTTCATCGCGCTCGCGAGAAACCTATCAACTCAAATAATTTACGTAGCCGACGCGTATCGCGAGCGTTCGAGTGTCGCTAAGACGCTGCTGCATCTGATTTTCTCTCGAGACGAAGCACAATCTTCCTGGGATGGGGGCTATAATTTTTAACTGTCGACGCGTTCACCCGATTTATGGATTCGCCAAAGCGGGCGTACCGGGAAACGGAGCTTACATGCCATTGCTCCTCCGCTCTTAATGATCGAAGGTAATTCGATAAATTGGTTCGACCTAGACTAACGCGGAGATACAGTCGGCAGCAAAATCAAGTGGTTCACCCTTTCTACACTTTTTTAAAAATTCTATCAAACGAGTTGAGCTTTTCTGACAGATTTGAAGTGCTAGTTCACTAAATAACGAGTAAACAAAATTTTGAAAAAATTGAGTACTGCAAATTTACGGCTCTTAAACTATCATCTTAAAATGTTTCTAGTTCATAGCACAACATTTGCCAAATTCGATGAAAAGTTGCACATGTATACAACTCAATTTAGATTTAGGCATGTTTTCCATTTTCTTTATGAGTCGAGTTAAAAATGTTAAAAAAAAGAAATTCTGAGCAATAGCAATTTTAGAAATATGTTTATTTTACACGTTACCTAATTTTTCTAACATATAAACAGAACTCATCTTGTTTTGTCCAATTTTAAAAAACTTATTAGCTTTTAAAAGCTGACATGTTGAATTTGCTACCCTTGCCTTCCTTAAAATATCTTGCGGATCCTAGGAAAGGCTTAACCAACACACAACTTATTTATTCGATGTTCACTTTAGTATAAAAATATAAATAAAACTATAAATAGTAATTAGACTGTAGATTGTTATGCTCTTATATCAAATATGAAAGTGAGAGGTACTATAAAATGTAATTATAAAATATATCTTTTTATTAACACGAGTATTAATCTTCTATTTAACTAACAATTTTTGTAAATTATCTATAACTGTCTAATAACTGTCTAAGGTAATAAATAAAACAAAAAGTTTCTTGTCAATTGTAGGAATTAAACAAGATTAATTAAATAAGTGTTTCAGTAATTTTTATAAATTGAAAATGGTGTAGCAATATTCCAAAATACTTTTAACGTCATTATAATTTCGAATTTCATTTCGCATTTCCACGCATCGTATTCGTTTCACTCTCCTTCTTGAAATTGTATCGCGATTACGTGATGGTTGATGAGATCTACAGACGCGGGGAAATGTGCGTACGTGCACAGTGCATACGCGATTTGTTAAGCTGCTAACGGTTGCTGACAGACGTAGAAAGTGCAGAGAGGATTGCTCTCACGCAATTTCTCAAACCATTTTTCCGCTACGCGACAGCATTCACAAAGGAGTTAAAAATGAATTTTCAATGATAAAATAATTACAGGCAACTCGGATTTCAAGAATATACATTCTCCAACTGGATTTGACGAGTCTCGACTTCATGTTACAGAATTATCTCGTCGAACAGGTTTACGAGAACAAGCAATCTTACAACAGATAAAACATTATGTCCGAAATGTGCAGTTTACCATCGGACACTTTACTAGGTCAATCGTGAAAAGTAGCATTAGAAGGGCAATGAACATCTCGACAAACGAACGGATGGTCATTTACGAAACATAAGTTTTCATTCGTGGTCATAAAAAATTTTATAGAATAGTAAAATACTTTGGTGATGGTGGAGTGCTGTCATAAAAGACCTATTATTCGAAAAGTTATTAGAAGCGAGTTTAACAAAATTTTATGACGACTCTTTGTTGTAGAATTTGTTCCATTTTTCGTGTGAAGTGGATGCACGTTTTGCGCATAAACCAGCTCGCATTACGACCATAGTTAATCGAAAATGTGTATCGCGTGTAAACTGTAAAAGTGGGTAGGATTACGTTGTAGTTGACAGAGAGGGATATGTGTTTATGTATGTATTTTTATCACTTCATTGAAAATGGAATTATTCTTCAAATATCTTAAAAATCCTTCTGACTTTTTATCACATGAACAAAAATTCATTACTTCCTATTAATTAATAGATTAATTAAGATTCATATTATAATAGATACATATTAAGTATTAGGTATTATAAAGAATAAGTGGAAGACAAAAAAGTAATAAAATGATTAAGAAAAGTAAAACAGTGGATATTGAAATATTGTATGACAGCATGCAAGCTGATAAGTCAAAGAATTATAAGTAATAGTTAAACATTATAAATAGCGAAATAAAAAACGTTATTCTTATATGTTTCTATCTTTTGGTGTTTTATACTTCACCGAATTTCTTCATATAGATCTGCAGTCTAGTAATTATGCATTTACGACAAAAATGTGTAAACACAATTTAAAGCTGCGGACACATTAAAAGTATTTTAGAATATTGATATATTCGTTTCAGCTTAATAAGATAATTAAGAGAAAAATACAATTTCTATTTGGCTCTCAGTGCTGCAAACATTGCGAACATTTTTTATTTTGCATAGAGATCCGCAGTAGTAATTCTAAGTAACACATAATCGTAATTGCAGCATTTACAAGCAAATTCAGCCACTTTCCCCCTATTTTAATGACAAAACTTAAGACAACTAGTAGGTTTAATGTAGCACGCAACTTTAGAAGTATGTGACATTTAAGGAAATTGCAGAACAGTGAATTTTGTCACTCATTACAGCAGTGCACTGAGTTATATGAGAAGCTGTAAGAGAGTACCTAACGAGGGCGATGTTGACATATTTCTTGGACTAGTTACATTCCACTGAAATTACTGTATTACTATTTTAACACGCGTTACGTTGGGTAGGTACGTCGAGTGCAGCAAATTCAGTTAGGATGTGTGAAACGCGAGGAAAGTCGAAAGAGTAAGCCGTATGTTAAAGTATAACTTTTTAATTTCGTTCTTGATTTTTCTTATCTTTCCTTCCGTGAATATATTTTTCAGAGATTGCGGAAGTATACTGATACCATTCATCAATGTTGCGTCAAATATTTGATTTGATTTTTCAAGCTAACAAGAACTGAAAGCTCGATTTTTTGAAAAATTGGTATGTGAACCAATTTTATATTGACGTGGATGTAAAATCGTTCCTGCTACAATTTTATTTGAAATAATAGTCGAGATTCATATTTATTAGGGACCCTATTTCATAGCTGCGTGGATTAAATTTCGACCCGTACAACAAATATTACAATATAGAATTTCTATTTTATAAAATTTTTTTATCTAACCCTTTATACTCCTGTGTTTTATAATACTAATTCTTTTTACTTAGATACGTAATGTTCATGAATATAGTAAAAAGATTTAAGGACATCAGTGGATTGGTTTCAACTTAATTAGTTAATTAAATGAAGTAAGCTTTTTTTAGTTCTCCCATGTGTCTTGCAATCAATGCAAACAGTTGTTATTTTGCATATAGATTTACGTACTCATGAATTACATTAGTTGTTTCCAATACAATTAGTAAAAAAAAATCATTTAAAATCAGTACTAATCAAGAAATTGTCTTACATTTTAAAACAATCGAAACAATAGACAATTGTTGAGAACGAAATTGGGGTGCACTTCCGAAAGTGACAACCCTCCAATTTTGTTGAAATTTTTGCCAAAGCTTGATTAGAGAAAAAAGTCCCTAAAAAAATTATTAACAACAAAGCCTCGGTTGCTTCTCATCCCCCTTCAAATTTTTGACACTTCTTACTAAATATTTTCGAAAATATTGATTTTAGAGAAAAAAATTTCAAACAACAAATGAAGCTCATAAGTTGCTCTACAGAAAAGATGATATACATTTTTTACGTAAACCTATTATTTTGGCTGTTATGGCCCATTATAACTCGACGGGTTAACACGTAGTTTTATCCATTGTGTTTCGTTGCTGGTAATTTATATTTTGTTACAAAACAATGAGTGACCACGAAATCTATTCTCAAAATTTCAGTCAATTTAAAACCATGCAGACCTTCATACATACTTGGTTCGCAACGGTTCGATCAAATTCTACAAACTACAAACTCTAGCAATATTTGTAAGCATACCCAAACGTGTCGATTTGGATTTGAATCAGAGTGATTGAGGCCACGTTTTACTATTAAAAATGTTCAATCGTTCTCGGGAGAAGAAAGGTGGTGTTTCGTCCTAGACCCGCTACAGGACTCATCAGTAAGGCTATCTAGCGGGCCTTGCCTTAGACACGGGATGTTCGAAGGCCTTTGAGGAACGTGATTTATACTGATTGGTGACATCTCAGTAGCTAGCATTTATACATAGCATTTATACATGCTGTCCGAGTATGTTTTGGTTAGCTTTTGGTAGGGACGGTAGGACTGTTGAAATGACTCAATTTTATTTAAATTACGATGCACAGGTTCGATCCTAACTAAGCTCTTTCTAACCATTAAAGAAATCCTAAAACAGCTTACACCACTTTAAGAACATGTTGAATGTTATTTGACGCACCTTCACTGGTTGATATAAAGGTTAGACTGCGTTTAATTTGTGTTATGGATTTTTCGGTTCACATTAACCGCCATATATCGATCATCCAATGATAGATCTTTATGTTCTCTGATTGGTTCCTTTTTCAAACTACGACGTTTGTCGTCTCCTACATGCTAACATCGATTGTCATTTTACTATGTATCTTGCCGACACTTAGTCAACACGTGTGTGTACTTTTTGATGACCAAAAATATCATGCTTTTACTCTAAACAAGTAAGTTTTGTTATTAAAAAAAAATAGTTAGTTTTTCTTGTTTATCAATTAACTCTTTAACATGGAAAATATAATTCACTTTCTCTTACAGACGCAATTTATATTTTCTGGAAAATGGTCCCAAGACGGACCGAAACGTCGAAAAAAGTAATATACATTTGTAAAACAGATTAGTTAGTAACTTAGGATCGAACCTGTGCGCCGTAATTTAGTTAAAATTTATTCAAAATTGGCGATCATGAACAAACAAAACTTTTTTTGTAGACTTTATTTGTAGAACTTTTTACGAGCTTCATTATTTGTTTGAGAACTTTTTCTGTACAATTATTATTTTATGAAAGAATTAACAAAACAAGTTTTACTTTTGAAGGGGGCTGCTAGGCGAAGGGACCACGTCGACCAAAATCCATTTGGGAATCTTATGCACTAAATAAAAGAAGCCATCTATGATAAATGTTCCTTTCTCTCGATCGTATATCTGTTTATAAAAGATGTATTAATGCTCTCGTCGCACTAGATCTAGATCGAAACGTCGAAATTTGAATTTCATAAATTTCAGAATTGCTTCTAAGTAAAAATTGATTGAACCAATGCGCCGAGAGCATTAATATAATTTTTGATTAAAACAAAACTATATATAC
The DNA here is from genome assembly GCA_028455595.1 of Lasioglossum vierecki. Taxonomy (NCBI): domain Eukaryota; kingdom Metazoa; phylum Arthropoda; class Insecta; order Hymenoptera; family Halictidae; genus Lasioglossum; species Lasioglossum vierecki. The sequence goes on along the minus strand of CM052340.1, from coordinate 1,425,197 downwards.
AAAATTACAGAAAAATCGGAGGGTTGTTGCTTTCAGTAGTTTATTCAAAATTGAAAAGGAAATACCAGTGCGAAGGGTAAAATCTTCGTAATTTACACAGAAAACAATGTTTGTTCGTATCGTCTAGTTGCAATTGTTTACAACAAATGTTTGGAAACAGTGTATTAATTTCAAAAAATCCCACTATCCAAGTTGACGGTGTTTGTTGTCCTTTGTTGGCCCACTAAAGGTACAATAAGCGCAATCGCGTTCGTTTCAGACACGGCATCATGTAGAAATTGTTATTGTGCAGGCCGTTCGAAATAAACACAATGTGTGAAGCTGCCGGACCTCCACCTGTCAATTGTTCGACAGTGATTGATTTTCTACTCATTCGTCGCGTGCATAGCGTAACTGGACCAAGGTTCAGAAGATGTAGCACGTTTGTTTTTCCAGTGTTCGAATATCTATGCGTGTTATTGAATCAAATTCCCAGCGTGTTTCTTTCGAGGTGACACATTAGCTGAATAAAGTTAGACAGGGTTATTAACGCGATAGTTAGGGGCGCGGAAAACATTTTCACAAAACCGAACGCATGAATGCATGCTGTGAAAAGCCGGTTCACGGGAGGCGAGCCAGATAGATGCTGGGTGGAGATAGATGCGATGTAAATAACCAAGAGGACGGCTATCCGGGTCTAACCATGGGGAGAGTGAATAGAATACAAAACGAAACGGACTGAATTTAAATGGATAAAATTAGTTCAACATCTAAAGGGATATTTTTCTATGGAGTTTCTTGCCATATATCAATGTCGAGAAGTTAAACATTATTCCAATGCTGCACAAAATTCAAATGTTGTATTTAGGTAAAATTTATGAAGTGATTTATAAAGGGTGTCCCAAAATTCGTGTACTTCCCGGAAATGGGAGGTTCCTTGGGTCATTTGAAACGACATTTTCCTTTACAAAATGACGTCGCCGGCTTTGTTTAGGAGTTATTAACGAAAAACACGGACCAATCAGAGCGCGGCTACAGCGGATTGCTTCTGGCTCGGCCAATGGCGCCGCTACGCTAAGCGGGACCTGTCGCTGAGTCGGACTTCGTTCGCTACAGCCGCACTCTGATTGGTCCGTGTTTTTCGTTAATAACTTCTAAACAAAGCCGCCGACGTCATTTTTGTAAAGGAAAATGTCGCTTCAAATGACCCAAGGAACCTCCCATTTCCGGGAAGTACACAAATTTTGGGACACCCTGTATAGCTTTATGAGACAACTACGAACAACATAATTCCATGGTTTCAGATTATCAGACAATATCAAAGAAGAAGGTACAGTCTGTATCTCTACGTACAAGTTATAGCACATATTACAAATTAAGATGTATGCAAGTGTCATATTTTATATACAATTATTTACATTTATATACAAATTATAATTTTGGTTGCTATTATTTCTGTAAAAAATAGTAAGCTTGGATAAGAGTAAGTGTAACTCGCCAAAAATCAATATCAATTTTATCGAATACAAATTTATTTTTATTTTTATAATACATTTTATTCTTATACAAGATGTAACTTGTCTTCCCGTAATTATACTAATCAATTATATTAATGGCATACGCTATAAATCAGAATAACTTTTTTTAAAAATGAACCAAGCGACTTCAGTTTCGCTGCCCAGCTAGATGGATTAGTTTACTAAATATGTAACGTAGATTTCATGAAAAATTCGTTTAGTTTTTATTACAAGAAAAATAGCCAAAGTTTCTTTTTATAACTTTTTTATTTGAGCTTGAAAGGAAAATTAAGTTTTTTTTGTACATTTATTACATCATTTTTAATCGTTTATAATTCGTAAACCAATTACCCAATTGAAATGAAATTGTTAGCATGTATATAACGTATACGAATCTACAGAACACATTTTAAAAAATTTCAAAACTTGTAAAAAGCAATTTTTCAAAAATTGCATGCTAAATATAATTCTTGTCAGTCGTCTGGCCAATTTACGAAGAAGTTATTCTGATTTATAGTGTTATAAGTTATGAGTCAAGATGTAATCCACGGATAATAAATATCAATTTTATCGAGCACGAAAAGTCTAATGGAAAAGTTACATTTAACATTTTCCTTTTACGTCTTCCTGTAAATTCAATCCATTTTGCACGGTACCATCAAATTGGAGACACCGTGTATACAAAAATCTACCAGCTGCTAGCTCCGTTCTAATCATATACCGTTACCAACGTGGTCCACGAACATCGATGTAGCTGCACGGGCAAACCAATCACATTTCGCTGCTTCATAACGTGAGCTACGTGTGTAAATACGAATGTGCTGCACTCGAGCTACCTCAGTTTCCGGTTAATCTTCTGTTAAAGCGCTGTTTCCGCGATACCTCAATGGAACTGGGTTAGCGTTTGAATTATTGTACGGCAGCGTCGACTAATATCCATTTCGATTTTTAGATTATCTATTCAAAATAACGTGTGTACCACAACATGATTATTAATATTTGTCTGACATTTGTCTGACTCAGAGGAATAGAATTTCTTTAACCCTTATAACAATACCCATGCAATGGAGTATTCACTTACAATTTGGTTTCACGATTTATTTAACAATAACATGAATGATATCAGATTTCTTCGTTCACAATTATTGGAACTCTAATGATTTAAACCAGTTTCCTCACTCAAACGCACATTATAATAAATATTTAGTAACATTATCTAAATGTTGGGTTCGGACGAAAGTTCGTAGCATATGTAAATTAAAATTGAAAGCAAAAATTCAGATATTTATTCATAGATTCATTCAGTAACATATTGTCCATTATGTTCTATTACTTTTTGCCACCTTCGAGATAACTTCCTGTGTTATTGAATAAACATATGAATAAATACCTTAATTTTATCTTCGATGTTTAATTTGATTGAATTTCATTCGAATCTTGTAATTTTCAGAAGGCAATTGCTCATAATGCTCGGTAGGTTTATCGTTATTATTGATAAAATCACAATGGATATATATCATATATCAGATATCATATATCATCAATAATTTTCTTGGATAATTATAAATTGATTTAGATTTGTGTGAGGTATAAACTTCGACAGAAAATTTTGGGTGTTAACACAAGGATTTAACGAAAGACTAGCGACCTATTCGCTGTTCGTTACAACCCTAACACTGTCAACCCTCGTCTTTAAAATGTCCCTTACGCTTCGTTACTCACCATGTACACCCTCAGAATTCATTCTTAAGCATAAACGTGGTCACCCTCGTTGTCAATTGATAAGATAAAGTGTTCCTCGAGACTGCGTCGTGGCGTTTACGCTTAAAGTGTCTCCAAAAAGTTTTGACACACAGGTCAGTCAAAATATTCCTTTTCGATATTAATTAATACTCTGCTTAATTCTTCTCTTCGTAATTGTTCGACAGCTAATATTATAATAGTGCGCTTTATCGAAAATAATATTAGTTATGACGGTTCATCTCGGAAAGAAAATATTTTATTATTGGTACACAGAAATAATGACAACATAGTTTAATAAACAACGATTGTGTGATAGTGTATTATACTTTAGTGAATTTGATTGTGCAAGATAAATAGTAAGATGGAAATAATTAAACACCTCCTTGTTTCGATCTTAAATGCATGAAATCCACAAACTGGTAATTGATAAATTAATTATTAGATTTTTAGAATTACCATCCGGTTGTCTCATAAATTAGTAATAAGACTTCACTTTTTTTGGAAGGTAAAATACTGAAACATAATCACAACAGTATTATATGAATAACCATCGAGTTCTATACAGAGAACTAATGACTGATTGTTTTCCGTGTTTCATCTCGAAAAATTGTGCAACGTAACTCGCATTATTTATGGGGTGAGCTTCGAAGTATCCTTTATCGAAGAAACCCCTTTACAAAATGCACAATACTTCTCGACGGATCTACCAGTAGAAGATCCGTCTTCGAAGCTCATTAATTCGTTCGAATAATTCTGAGCTCATCTGAACGTGCAGTAATCCTCAGCTCGGCTGGCAAAGCATCCATGTTTCATTAATTTCACGCACGTCGAGCAGTTCAATATGATCGCTTAGCGCAATCGGTCTCACAACCGGGTAGATTCATTCAAAATCGTACCTCCCCGGTGTGATCTACGGAATTATACAAAGCGTTCTACGGGATACGGACCGTAGGACGCCCACTCTAGTGGTGAGCGTCACTGGCGGCAGCCCGTGTAGGGCACGGATATTTTACTCTCTGGATCGAAAGAAACGTCGACGCTGGAAAGTTGAAACGGTGATTTCTCAAGATAAAAGTCTGCTCTGTCGCGTGGTGTAATTCGATTTTCCGCTGGACCCTTATTTTCTTATATAAATTGAAAAATATCCTCAAAAATGTGTGCAAAAGTGGTGTTTCCCCGTCTTTAGTGATTGTTTAAACGTGTTTAAACATGTTCAAACAATCACAACGTATTAGTATTGCATATCACTGGATTCGGGAAAGTCTTGATTGATAATCTTTTGCTGGAAAGAACAATACAATAACATCGCAATATTTGTTCAAATTTGAAAAATACGTCTTCTTTCAAATTCAAATTTCTCAAAAACTGTGCGTATAAGAGAAAAATTAAGACCAGATTCGGAATCAGCGTGAAAACGCTATAAGATCCACCAGTTATATGGAAACATGAAAAAAGTTTGTTGGACAGTATTACTTACTGATTTTACTTAATTGATTCTTTGCTAGCGTCTGCGATTTGAACACTAAATGTGCTCGAAAATCATGATATTCCGGATAGTATTAAGATTTGTTTTTTAAATTTATCGTACGAATTCATTTTTCTAATTAATTTTCTACAGCTGTTGTTCGAAATTATCGTGCGACATAGTGGAATAGGTCTATAGGGGATACTGCTAACAAAAAGCCAAGAACATGCGTGGTCAAACTCGGGGAAAGTGTCGAAGGGTGAATCGAAGAAAGGGCCCCATCGACACCCTCCGAGAAAGAAAGGAGTGAAGAAGAAAATCCCTCTTTAGGAAGGAAAAAAAAGGGAGATACTGCTAACAAAAAAGACGCATTAGCAATAGTACCTCAATGTGGTAATGTGGAAACATATTGGTACGTAATGTCGCCCCGATGCGTGACAAATAGCGCCTATGTTATGGCACACGCCTAAGCAGCTCCGAGCACTAGGATCGCCACGGGGAGCGAGACTCGCGGCCATAGCCTTCGATTGTCGGCCGCCGCGCCGCGAGTAAAAAATTCCGAGCTTTGTATTAAATAGCGGTACAACGATTTCGTCACATTAACGTGAAATACTCTACTTACGGTGGGATGCAACCCTCCTGGATACGGAGGCCGGCTTATTACGTGCTCGAAGATTTATATAGTCGGATGGCAGACTCGAGCCAACGGAGGTCCATTGTTGACACTCCGCACGAAAATTGTTTGGACTGCATCGACGTGCATTGTGGAAATCTGGGTCGCCTTGAGTGGACTGGTAAAGCAAGAAAGTCACCGTTTGCAAAGCACCAGGCGTTGTCGGGAATCGTTTCTCGGCGAATGAGAAAACGGGGATTCGAATACCGACGCGAAGTAAGAAAAGACGAGGACTAATAACAATCCTTCGAAAAATCTAATACTGTTTTGCATTCTTCACTTCTTTAAGAATTACCACAGAAATTATCCCTCAAACGTCAACTTTAAACAAAACTTGAAAACGTCGAGACAAAAATAATATCTATCCTGAAAGTATCAGAAGCATGTTCAAAATTGGAATTTTTGGTTCTTTTTGTTTGAGATTTACAGCACGGGAGGTATCTGGTCGCCCCCTGGTGTTGATTCTGCATATCAAAATACAACGAAAAAAGAAATAAAATTTTTTCGTTTGACGTATCGTTTTCGAGAACATATATAAAACATATGTATACAGTGAACTAGGAAAGTATTTGAACGCACTTTAAAACATTAACAATGTTTATTAAATGATCTGCAAAAAAGATTGTCCAAAAATTACAATTTACAAAGTTGCATGAAAAAATAGAGAAAGCATTTTTTAATACTTTTTTATTTGGGCCCTTAATGAAAATTTAAAATATGTATATGTTTTGTAGATCTATGTTGGTTATACACATTCTGAAAATTTCATAAAAAATCGATTAACATACCCAAGAGCTATAAGTGGTTAAATGTGATGAAACTCATAGCTTTTCGCGAGTTTTGGTCAGTTTTTGCATAAAAATTCACAGATTCTTACATCTTTCGATGCGTGTTTTTTTCCTGCGTCAACCGATTACGACGAAGTTTTCAGCATGTGTATAACTAACATACATCTACAAATCGCATATTTCAAATTTTCATTAGGGGCTCCAATGAAAAAGTTATAAATGGTGCCTCTTTTACTTTCTTATGTAATTCTTAGCAATTGGAATGTTTTCAAAATATCATTTGGTAAATCAATTATTCTAATTGCTCGAGAAAAGTCAGGTCGTTTGGTCCGATTATAAGAAAGTTATACTGTTTTAAAGTGCGTTCAAATATTTTCGTGATTCATTGTATATGTAGAAAGTAGAATTGGTTAACCATGACCAAACGGTTCGCATCTACACATAATAATAGCACGCGTATTCGTTGCCTTTTCAAACTCAATTTTCACGAAAATGAAGCTGCGGATGAAAAAATGGTTATACTGAAATTTCTTATTTTATTTTTATGTAGAATCACTCCCTGTTGGTTTCTACTACGATTTCTATTCCACCATGTACATGACAAATTCTGAAAGTCACAGAGTGTTATGTATGTAGATTTATTTGTTCCCTTACGGGTTACAAAGGGATTCCCTTTACAATTCGTATTTCATAGTTCTTTTTTTTCTTCTCTCCCCTCTCATTCACACTTCTCATCCTGCTTTTCCTCTCTCTCTCGCTCTCTCTCTCTCTCTAACTTTGTCTCATCCAGCTCTCTCCTTCTTCGTTTTCAGCTAATATCTTTTCTAAGTTCTCCTGTACCTCTTCTTCTATTCCTTCTTCTTCCCTGCAGCTTTCTAATACGTGCTCCCATCTTTCTGCTTCGTGTCCACACCTCCTGCACTGTTTGTCATTTTCCTCCTCCCAATACTTTCTCCCCTCGTTTCATTTCCTAATCTATTGAGCTGAAGATCTATTGGCAAGAAATTAATCTCGGTATTTTTTAAGGTGAAATAGAACCCACTTTTTTTATTCAAGTAATCTACTTTAATGAATAAGATATTTTCCCATTTGTACGATGACCTTTTGCCAAAAAGAATAAATAAAAAAATATTTTATTGATTAATGTTCATCGTTTGAATAAAAAAAATCGATCTTTTACTTCACCATGAAATACCAAAATTAATTTCTTCCCAATGCAATATATCTCGCTATTCTACTCCAGTTCTTTTCTTTACCTTTATTTCTTTATACCACTCGTAGTGAAACAATTATCACTATCGTTGGATTCATCATTAAATTAGATGTTTGTTATCCCGAGAATTATCATTAAACGTATTAATTTACTGATGAATTGTAATTTCTAAATATTCATAAATGAAGATTAGCAACTGATTACAGTGTAAACAATTCTGAATGCTAATTTGCTTCTCAATATCTAAACAATATTATCAATACATCATCGACGAGTTAACAGGTAGTCCTTATTAATACCTGTAATTTGCTACACGTAACAATATTGTATTTGCTAAATAAACAATTTGGTTTAAAGAATTTAATAAATTACCTTTAATTACCATTGCATAATTGTTGCGGTTAACACAGTATTATAGTAATCCAGAAGATTATAGAACCTCTTTATTATTTTCACTTATATTTTTATCATGTCTAATTAATAAATGATATTGGCGCAAGGTTCGATCAATTAAAAACCCCATAGCAAATGTGCAATTAATTATATTATTTTGCGATCATATTATTTTGTGAGTAAATTTTCACTTTATCATGTATGCTTGAAATGTACTATTACTGGATGCACCATTACTATGTACCGGAAATGGACTATTTAAAAACTTTAAATCACACTCGATGCAGTGCTCAAGATAAAAAAGACAAAGAGAAATGTTGCACTGTACAATAAACATTAGTTTATCTGCTTTACGTAATTTTTCTTCTGAACGTAAAATTTCTTGAAAGTTTAATCCGGTGACTTTAGTTTAGAAAAGCAATACCTTGTGTGTACGACACGGAATAATCTTAAGTGCAATTATTCCAGATAAGAATGATGAGTTTTTTAAATTCTAAACTTGTGGTAATTATACGGGGGGGACCAAGTAGGATTGTTAAGTTGTACAAGAATTTTCATCAGACTTTTCATGGATTTAACGTGGAAAGATAAGGCACGAGTTACTGTATTTTACTACGCGGTAGAAGGTAATTCATCGGGTCGGAGGATTTGCATATCAAAATAAGAGCTGCGGGGACGAGCTGGGTAAATTCATAAACCAAGCGGCACTTTTTACAACTGCCGGTTTTCCTTCTTACGGCGCCCTTGTGAATTTACGGGGACGGGTTATAATTCAATTGGTTGATCTTCGTCTCGCCTGTGATTTTTCAAACACATTACTTTTCTCGCGTTACTTCCCATTTTTACGTCAAGCAGGAGATAAACCACATTTATTAAGTATTGAATTTATGCATTTCGTTGCATTCATCCACAATAACTAACAACGCCAATTGTCATCTACAGGAACAGGATAAATGAAATGTAAAAGATACGGTCACACACAAGAGCCGAATATCAACCCAAAAAATTTCCATAAAGCCAAAGCAATGTAATTAATGAAACGGAGAAAAGAAGAATAAAAAAATTTATCACAGTGAATGCTGCATCAACCCTATTATATTCTAAAAATTCTAATCAACTTCTCAATAAATATACTTCACATAGAATATAAAAATGAATTTCTAAACTTGTTCAGAGATTATACACCACAAAAAGTTGTTACATCATTATTTAAAATATTGTTTAAATTATTAAATATTTTGGTATCTAATAAATTAATAAACATTTAAGTATTGCATGAGATACTATATCAATTTCATCTCCATCAATGTAAAATATCATTGCGTAACACGAGTCGCCGCCAGTGGTGATCGTCACCGGCGGCAACTCATGTCGGGCACGGATATTTTGTTGTGTAGTCAGAAAAATACGTCGACGTTGGAAACTGAAAAGGGTGGTTTCTCAAGATAAAAGTCTGCTCTATCGCGTGGTGCAGTTCGATTTTCCGCTGGACCCTTATTTTTTCAGATAAATTAAAAAATATCATCAAAAAACGGTGCAAAAGTGGTGTCATTTCGTCTTTAATGATTGTTTAAACAATCATAATGTATTACCATTGCAGATTACTGGATTCGGAAAAGTCTACAGAATCTTTTGTTGTAAAGAATAATACAATATTTTTTATAATAACATCACAATATTTGTTTAAATTCGAAAAATATAGGCCAGATTCGGAATCAGCGCGAAAAACTCTATAAGAATCGCAGAATGAGAATCGAAACGTCAAAAAAAGTTTGAATTTGTTGAACAGTGTAATATGGAGGAAGAAATGTTTAATTTTCGAGTTAAAATAGCTCCGAGTGCAACGGGTTAAACTTACGGTCTCACTCTACATACCTTTCGCTTCTACCACGTTATCCCCTCGCAAACCCGTCGTGCATGTGTCACAATGTCACGTGACACTTAACTTTTCGAGTGACGTTGCAGTTAATGTGTTGATAATTTTACAATTATCAGTAAAGTGGTAATAATATAATTTTCAATTATACAATTTCAATGAAGCACTTAATTCTTGATCAATACTACAGTGAAAGTGACATACAATTAGATTAATTATGATAAATATAATTAATTATTGTCTTTGAAAAACATAATAATTATTGTTACCTTCTTCCTATTGAATATGAACCTTGCACCTTTAAAATAAAATTGATTTACGATATTCCAAACATATTGTTTTGTATTCTCTTTTATTTATTAATTATTATACTATACTTAATTTATTCCAATTTATAAAGACTGCTTCAATAAAATAAAACATTGATGTAAATATTTTGTATCGCGACAGCTCGAATCTTGTAAATACAATTGAATACCTGCATTAATTGTACATATTGTTAAATATCTCTTGTTGTACAATGCATTGTAGTAGTGGGTATCAATATGAGAATTACTTTCACGTAAACGTTCAACAAAAACTTAAATGAAATCCCCTTGTCTCCTGAATAAGTTCGAATGTAAATTAGTAAATAAAAGTATAAGTATTTATTCGTGGCGCACAGGTGCGATCATTTATAACAAGCAAAGGAAAAAGGTGTTTCGTCCTGGACCCGCGAGAGGACTCATCAGTAAGGCTATCTAGCAAATTAGTAAATTTCGGAAAATCTTTGATATCAAATGACTCAGGTAAGGTGGCTAAATGTTCGTATTTTCGTATATTATTTAGGTAATATTTGTGAGTACTCAGTGGCTCTCGTCTTACCATACTTTTTTGCATAGCATGATGTATGCACGAAAAAGGTCTTTAGACATGTTCATACAAGGATACAATTTCACTGTTCCAACGAGAAAGGACTGAAGACGATAGCGTGCTAGATTTTACCTTCCTGCATAAAATATCCCTCCGACTGACGTAATTTACATCCAGGCCGAGATCTGTGGCGACACTTGCACGTGATAGTGATGTAACTAGTTGAGAAGAACTCGAAGCATCGGTTTCACTCGTTTCAGCTGCGAAAGTATTTTTATTTACATAGATCCAATATTTAGAAAACATTGCTCCACCTCTATAAACATTTAATTAAGTTAAACGAAAAAATTCACAAGGTTCATTTGCAGAGTATTTTTTTAAGTTACGTATTTTTAGCCATTTTCTAATGTTATATTCTAGATACCTGTAATTACTATAAATTGATGCACATTCTTAAAATGGAAATCATTCTAAACAATATTTTAAACATGGCACTTTTTTATTTCTTTTTATTCAGAACTGTTTAGATTGTTCCACATTCAATACTTAAAGGTGCAAATGGCTCCAGTTCGATCAACATTTATGTAAGCATTAATAGGAACAATAAATACTCAAATTATTATTTACGTATTTATAACTTCTACTAAGTAGTTATTGTTTCTGTAGAGTTTCCTCGAAGTGTTTCTAATAAATAATGTCTACACTGTCATAGGAAACAAGTAAACCATTTTTAATAATGAATAGAATAATGTACAATAGTTGTTTACTTCTAGAAGTAAGTTCCTGGAAGAAAACTAATTATTTAAATGTTCTGCTTATCAAAGAAAATACTACTCTTTCCATTAATTCTGATAGTAATATGGGTAGCATACCTACTTACACACAAGTAGACCGCGTATTTTTATGCAAAACAAAAATTGTCTGCATTATTTATAGGATACAGGAGTTATATCGGTATTATTTTTTTATACAATTCTAGTGAAGTGAAAATAATACAATAGTATTTTCAATTTATTTGAATGACAAAGGCGAAGTGTATTATTCAAAAACGTATCAATTGTGAGAACCATTGAATAAATCATCTAAAGACGACAAGCGGTTTTGTCATTGCATATTGAATAATCTCAGCAAAATGAACCAAGCTTTTTCTGGGAGTATAAAAGGTCCATGACACTTTTCTATTCTCACATGTATGAAAGGGATATTAGCGCTTGACATAGCTCAAAGGGTAATAGAAATCTATATAACTGTATTTCGCAAGAAATTGTGTTAATTTCTTACGAACTAATCTCAGAATCTACAAGCTTCATAGTTTTTACCAGTGAGGTTAAATTTCCATGTCCACTAAAGTTTACCTAGTCAAGAAAAGTTCAACTCCCTCTATTCGAACTTTCACGAAACTCGAAACGAAGATGTACTATTTCAATTTAATTTAGCATTTCATGATGAACTTGACGTCACTAAAATAAATACAGGTACCTGGAAAGTAATACTGAATTTGTAACAATATTTTATTAACCAATGTATCTTCATAATTATGTTCACTAGACTGTGGATATTTATACAAAATAAATATTGTACTTAAAAAATGATTTCTTCTCTTAATAATTTTACTTGGATGTAACTAATGAAACAGTACTGTTAAATTCATTTGACTTTGATCTATTTGGTACTTCAGTCGAACAATGATTAAATTTATAAATGTAATTATTAGACTGCTGGTTCTATGCATTTATGACAAAAATAAGTGGTTAAAATACAACACTATGAATACAGTAAAAGAATTTAATTAATTTATATGAAGTACCACAGCCCTGTAATTATATAATATAAAATAATAATTTCAATATTTTCCTCTAAACCTACAAAATGGAGTAAAACTTATGTTGTTGTGAGAACATATTGACAGAAAGAATATATATGAAACTTTGGCATTATCAAGCAATTGAAGTAAACTACGTCTACTCACGACTATTATTAATCATTTTTAACATTTTTGTTTCATCAATTTATTAAAATAGTTAAAGGAAGAAATAAACATTTATTTAGGTTCCAGTAGCTTGCAATTGGTGCAAAATGTTTCATTATGGGATACTACCTTTGTTGACTACAACTTTATCCAAGTGAAACTATTTTACAAATGGCTCTGTTTCATAGGTAATATTGTTTGATATAAATATGAAGCCCTTATGCCAAAGTTTAGGGTAGTTTTATGATTTTGTCGAATGGTATCCTTCGAATCGAGCATACGACGATGGCTGCCAGAAGAGATATTCATTCTACCTTGAAACTAATTAACAGTGTATTCCAAAGATGACAGTGCACGTGGCCAGGAAACTTGGACGCACTGTACACATTGTTCAACAGTACTTAATGCGTCATGTGTAATTTCGTCAGTAAACACCTCAGCCCAAGCTGCTTAAATCAGTTTGATTGCCTCCTTGATGCAGCGCATCACTGTAATGGGATTCTAAGGTGTTAATAGCGCTCTGTCCTTATGCTTCTGTAAACATAATCAGCATTGCGGCTTCTGAGATGATTTAACCTATCGCGCGCTCAAGTTTACCGGTCCATGTTTCGCAACTCGAATTGTTTCGTATCAGTTGCCATACAGAATTTCCTCACGAAATTCGCGGAAAAGTGTGCGACACGGAATCAAGATCAGGAAACGTTTCTGATCAGATAGCTTTTATTCTGATCAGATAACATTTTTTTATGACTGGCTTAGACGTTCCGCGTATCCGCCATCTGATAAAAGCTGAATGCGAGACAATGAGGGTGGATAAAATAAAGCACCGGCGAAAAAACCGGTCGCACAATAGTCGAGAGAGTGATATTTCGCGAAGAAAGTTCAAATAAAAAGTACTTCACGTCGACATACAATTATTCAGATCTATTTCAAGGAACAATTATTGTTGATCGAAATTTTTATATGACCCATTTAAAAAAAATTTTATTTCATATTTGATTATCCACATTAGCTTATTTCAGAGTATGTAGTTTTGTAACGAGAACGTGTCAAGCCATTTTTGATACCCGCGCAGATGCACACTGAGAAAAACATTAAAAAAATGTCAAGCTTTTATTCAAGTAATTTAACACATCTTTTCTTCGATTTAAATTTTATATAGACTACAGCGATGATTTATAATTTAAGTCGGGTAGATGTAGTGTTTGTAAGGCTTAATATTGACAGTAAGAAGAAGCCACCCTTGACATGCTGTAATGAGTAACAATTATGTTTTTAGAAAATTATCATTACATTAAAAAATGTCAAGCTTTTATTCAAGTAATTTAACTCATATATTCTTCGATTTAGATTTTACACATATTACAACAATGAGTCAGAATTATAATTTAAGTCGGGTAAATGTAGTGTTTGTAAGAATCTAGGTGCACGGTAATGCACCGGCTAAGTTCTCGCACTACCTCCTTTTACACGAAACAACTTCGCCGTTTTTTAGAGACTTGTAACTCCGAACTGGAGGAAGATGGAGAGATGTAATTTCGTACACTTGTTAAATGCTATCATGTCTCAATGTTGACAAAACATTAATCTTCCAACATTAGTAGGTTCCAAGATATATGACCTTAAATATTGCTAAATTTGACATTGAATGGCTGACTGATAGACTGACAGATCATAAAAACCTTTTGGGTACTTCCCGTTGACCTACAAGCTTGAAATTTGGTACATAGGTCCACCATAACAAACCATTGAAGGAATGATTATCAAAGTTTGAAATTTTACACCTCAAAAAAAAAAAAAGAAAAATGTCTGTATCACGGAATCGGTGCGTTCTACCGCAAAAATAACGAAATTTTCAAAAGGCTTAACCGAAAGCATATACTGTAGTCGTTTGAATTTATAAAAACTGGCGGTATCTCGGGAACAGTGAAAAAATGTTTGGAATTTAATGAATTAGGGTCTAAGAGTAATACCTACTTGATATAATTGATAAAATGTTAACAAAAATTGATGAAATCCCAAGAAAAACATCCTGTAAACAGGAGCCAAGTTCTCTATGGCCGTAAAAAGTTGTGAGATCAAACAAAATACGACCAAATTCGTTAACTTAGAAGTACCTCTTGCAATACTGAAAAAAGCGTTTGTAAAAATTAGTTTAAAATTCGCTATTTAATTTTTCAAGAGTTACATGGAGGGCTAAATCATTCAAACTTGTCCGCTATCTAACACTTTTCATGGCCATTGGTTTAAAAAATAACGGCCAAGTTTGAATGATTTAGCCCTCCATGTAATTCTTTAAAAATTAGCGTATTTTAAACTAATTTTTACAAACGCTTTTTTCAGTATTGCAAGAGATATTTCTAAGCTAACGAACTTGGCCGTACTTTGTTTGATCTCACAACTTTTCACGGCCATAGAGAACTTGGTTCCTGTTTACAGGATGTTTTTGTTGAATTAAAATAGTTCTGAGTGCAAATGGTTGAGCAATATGCATACTGATCGTCCATCAGGGAATGCTAGTAAGAAAATTGTAGGGACCACATGAAATCACTGCCACCTTCTGATGGACGGTCAGTACTTCAATTTCGTTTTTGAAAAGGTTCCTGATCTAAATGAACTAAATTATTCTAATAATTGAAATCGAGAAATTAAATTGAAATGACATACAGAATTTTTGATAAACCTGAAGTTCATCACGTTTTTCATGAATAAATTACACATTGTTTCATTATTCCCAGCTTTCAAAGTTCATTTATTCTTTTTTACCACGTTTTTACTAGGATAAATTTTTAATGAATTACGGCGCACAGGTTCGATCCTAAGTTACTAACTAAGCTGTGTTACAAAATATTACTTTTATTTCGTCGTTTCGGTCCGTCTTGGGACCATTTTCCAGAAAATATATTTTTTAAAATATAATATAAAATAAAATAAAATATAATTTTTCTAACCATTAAAGAAATCCTAAAACAGCTTACACCACTTTAAGAACATATTGAATGTTATTTGACGAACCTTCACTGGTTGATATAAAGGTTAGACTGTGTTTAATGCGTGTTATATATTTTTCAGTTCAAATTAACCGCCATATATCGATCATCCAATGATAGATCCTTATGTTCTCTGATTGGTTCCTTTTTCAAACTACGACGTTTGTCGTCTCCTACATAGTAACATCGATTGTCATTTTACTATGTATCTTGCCGACATTTAGTCAACACTATATATAAACAAGTAAGTTTTGTTATTAATAAAAAATAAAAAAAAAAGAAATAGTTAGTTTTTTCTTGTTTATCAATTAACTCTTTAACATGGAAAATATAATTCACTTTCTCTTACAGACGCACTTTATATTTTCTGGAAAATGGTCCCAAGACGGATCGAAACGTCGAAATAAAAGTAATATTTTGTAAAACAGCTTAGTTAGTAACTTGGGATCGAACCTGTGCGCCGTAATTCATTTAAAATTTATTCAAAATTGGCGATCGTGAACAAACAAAACAGTTTTTACTAGGCTTCGTACAGACCTAAACGGGCGCCGAACCGCCGAACCCATAGCCGATAGATCGGCTGCAAACACGAATTCGCGCATTTTGACGAACATTTCGACAAACGTTTAGGCGCACATGAACGCGACTGGGTAGCAGTTGCAAATTTGTTTGGAGGGCAGATAAAGCATATCCCAAACATTCATAATACATACAATTATTAAATAGGCATGTTACAAATAAAATTATAAATACATGTTCTGAATTTCGTTGTGTAATATACAACACTGCAGCTTCTATAGTTATTCGCAAGAAATTCTGGAAATAGCAAAAATCCATTCCATTAGTTGTACGGTGCGGCGAAATGTTCGTCGAAATGCACGGTTTGGCGCGTGGTCCGGGGCGCGCTGTTTAGGTCTGTACAAAGCCTTATACTTCCCGCATAGCTCAGAACTGGATGACAATGCAATAATAAAAAAAAATTAAAAAGACTGCGTTTAGGATTTATACATTATTTTTAAATCCGTCCGCCATCCCTCGCCGCGATTACCTTATTGGATCTTTAAAACCGGTAATTTACAGTAAGCTTAGCGAGTATACAAAGTATTAATGAAGAGTGATACAAATATTAACATGTGACTAAAAAGCAGAAAAGAATTATTTAGATAAAAATAAATTTTTAAGAAATACCATGTTTTTCAAAACGGACTAAAACGTATAAAATAATTTTTCCTAGTCCTATACAGATTCTTAACCTCGTACAGATAGTCCTGAAAATTTGTGATTGTAAATTTGTAGGACTAACTGTACCAGGTTAGGAATCTATATGGGACTAGGAAAAATTATTTTATACTTTTTAATCCGTTTTGAAAAATTATCATTGATTAAATGTTTAATTGATTAATTGTGGATGACTGATCTCGGATATTAACGGAACTTGCGTTTTAAAGAAACGAATCACTATCACGAACGAAGTAGCGAATCAGTTTCCGTTAAACGAATACATTTTTGCGGCTACGTAATTAACGTTTTCACATATTGGCGCACAGAGCGTTTGAAAATTGATCCGGGACAACCTGAGGTAAGCCCCTGCAAACAACCAGCGAGCGGCCTTATCGTTAATATATGCATTAGCGGTTTTATCTGAGCAACGGTGAAAATTACAATCCCTGCTGCCCGCTTTATTCAGTCGTTAATCTTCCGTGTCACGGTCTCGCTGCGCTGTGAAACGTTGTTCATCAGGAAACGAACAAGGAAAAATTCGTTTTTAACGAAGTTATGTCAGCACAAAGCACGTACTAAGAGTGTATAATTAAACGGGAGTATAGAGTGTTCTCTCTCTTTCTCTCTCTCTCCCTCTCTGATCGAATAATGCGTACCAAAATAGGTTGAAGTCGATTGCATGAAACATTATATAACTTCGTTGAAAAGAAATTATACAGACGTGCACAAATCCACAGATGGAATTATGTATGTTTTCTAAAAATATTTTATGCACAGAGCATACAACATGATACGATGGTATTGTTTAGTTCCAAATTAGATATGAAACTCATAAACTTCATCTTATGATAATATTATTTAAAGTATGATTTTCGTAAGGCTATCAGCTGTCACACGTACGTCACAACCATGATTTCATACTTATGTTTCTATTTATATTTTTCATTAAAGAATGCGTTCGATTTAATAAGAAGTTGTAACTCAATAAATTGTGCAAAAAATGTCTTTTATATTGTTTCGAGGGACACTCGCGGGTGACACGCGGACGGATTCCACTTAAGGTTTTTAAGGCTTGAGAACGGTTTTAGATCAGCGGACGCATCGACTCGCGAATGCCCTCGATTGTTGCACTACCCGCCAAATTAATCTTGGGTAGCCTGTTTAATGGGTTAAGTGATAGCAAGACAACGATTTTGGATTGATTCGAAGGAATCAATCATGATTGAACGAATATATTAAAAGAAGCATTTCGTCCCGGACCTGGTAGTAGAGTCATCAGTAAGGCAATTCTAGCAGGTCCTGCCTTATACGTTAGCGCACGCAAGGGGTCTAGAAATGATACGCGGAATTTGGCGTGATTGTCCCGATCGCTGGACCACGTAATATACAAGACAACGGCCGCACAGTGTGCAAAATGGTCTTTTTACCTGGACAAAAGTCACTTTCAAATCAACAAAAACTAACTGTGCCAATATTATCTAAAATAACCATGTATTAAAACCCTTGAATATTAAAACTGAAAATTCTTTTGTTGTATGTTTACAGAGCGTGTAAACTCCACCTAAAAGTCGGACGCCTAACCTATAAATAAATGAGCACATTGCCATACGCGCTAGAAATATGTTAAAATGTACTAAGGAGTATTTAAATTTCCTATGTATAATGGATATAGCATCTTAAAACATGTATTTTCATTTTAGTAATTCAAAATTATCGATAACATTCCTCTATTTTTGTAAATTAAGTGACAAAGACGGTACTTATTTTTCCACAGAAACGCCTATGTTACTCCTCTCCGTTAACGAATTAGTATATTCTCCACGTCGGTCCATGCGATGATTTTTACATTATTATAAAGTAGAGATTCTCTAGTTTATTGTAGTACCCAATTTGGCTTGCTATTCGTTGCTATACGATACTAATTTTTACAATGAAGTTACGTCGTTTTACGTTCACGCTCGTTCCGAACGCAGCCGATAGTTTTGTCCAGCTAAAAAGGCCATTTTGCACACTGTGGGTCGGTGCGTTATACTTTTCTATTCGCGGATTCAACTATGGTAGCGTTTATCCGAAAGCAGAGAAAAAACTGTCGGCATTTGAATACCTGGCCGTAAGAATGTGTAACTTTCTTTCCCATGGCTCTGAAGGAGGCCTGTTTCTGAGAAAGAGAGAGAGAGGGAGAGACGACTCGTGAAGGAGACGTTACGTCACTCGACACCGTACTTATCGGTCGAAACAGAACCCTTTT
>CM052340.1:1383085-1406170 GCA_028455595.1 Lasioglossum vierecki | reverse complement strand
TGGGTCATTTGAAGCGACATTTTCCTTTACAAAAATGACGCCAGCGGCTTTGTTTAAGAGTTATTAACAAAAAACGCGGACCAATCAGAGCGCGGCTAGAGCGAACGGAGTCCGACTCAGCGACAGGTCCCGCTTAGCGTGGCGGCGCCATTGGCCGAGCCAGAATCAATCCGCTGTAGCCGCACTCTGATTGGTCCGTGTTTTTTGGTAATAACTCCTAAACAAAGCCGCTGGCGTGATTTTTGTAAAGGAAAATGTCGCTTCAAATGACCCAAGGAACCTTCCATTTCCGGGAAGTATACGAATTTTGGGACACCCTGTATATACAGAAAATTAGACATCTGACAATATCTAGAATAGTCACCGGAAGACCCTAATTGACTGAATCTTCGAGGAAGATTCCTAGTCACGAAGGCATCATAAATATTGTTCGAAAGAACCGCGTGTCCTGTTCCTGCGCAACGGAATATGTATCATTGCAATTAAATACCCATTCAAATTAGATATCATTTACTTTCTCAAAAATGTATAATTAGCAACCATCCTTAATAGAATTAGAAACTTCAATAATGAAACCAATTTAATCAGCTCCGTAGTCGATTAACGATTTTGTAATTTCACTTGCTGTACGATTTATTTTACAGTTTCAGTGACTAGAAATTGTTTTGTAGGTCGGAATTTCCTAAAAAAGAAGAATATTCATATAAATCGTATGCTTGTAAAACCAAAATAGAATTTTATAAGAAATTGTTTAAAAGAAATTGTTAGCATACATTTTTAACAGAATGTATTCAGAATATTCATCACATGTCAGACACGATATTGTAAGGCACGGGGTTAATACACCTAAGACACTTAGCATAGCAAATCACTCTCATCTTGCACTTCGTGGACCAAGCCTGCACGTATTGTACGTACGGTATAACATGGCTGAAATGATAACCGAACATAATTTGCTAAACAGTTAATTGAGAGAGCAGTTATGCGTCACTTCTCACTCGGATTAATAATGGAACGCGTTACAGCAATTCGATCATTTCAATCGAGGGTACGTTGCATTTAGCGCGATGTAAGTCAATTATGAACTTCGACGTGATTGAAATTACGCTAGAACGCAGTTAGAAAGTAAAGTAGCTAAATCCGTGTGAATTTGTAAAATTAATGTACTCTATATAGTATGAATACATATTGAAATTAAAGCGTGGCACAGTTTCACGCGTGCTTGCCCAAGTATTCTCTCTCGTAATAGTAACTACGTAAATTTGATCTTCTAATAAAATGATGATAATCTCGGAATATTTTGCTTTTCAGAAATTGCATTTTATCGTACCTGAATTTAAGGTATGAATACAGTATCAGATTTACTTTAATTGGGCTGTTTAAGTTAAGTAAAAGTTCTACAGGGTCATCCATGAAGAAGTGCTCTCTTTGTAACAGACCTGTTCGGACCAGGCCTGTTACTAGACGTCGTTGCCAACGTTACATCTTTATACAGACTCTTTATAAAACGATAATATCGAAAATTGTTACGTTGGACTTGTGCAAGTCACACTATAATTATATTGCAATTATTTTGTTTAACATTAAACTCTTAAGATGTGGTATTAAACAGACACATATTGACTTACACCACTCTTGCATTAAACGTCACAATTACAGAGGAGGAGACGGGATCAGCTTTATTTCTATCAAATAAACATTATGGATTTTCTTGTACGTGTCACGCTGCAATTATTTTGTTTAACATTAAACCCTTAAGTTTAGACAGGCAAATATTGACTTACTTGAGCTTTATCTCTACAATAAAAAGATCACGAATATTGTAAACTCGAAATTTTCTCTCCTGTTACATAAACGTTTTCAATTTTCGTGTCAGTAAAAAGGTCCCGGCGACATTCTAGATAAGTAAGACAAATGAGACACGGTGTCCATGACAAGAGAACTTCTCCGTTGAAGTTAATGAACTAAGAAAGCAATGAAAATCGCAATAAGAAACGTTGTCATGCAGCTGTAATCGTGCGACGTCTCGAGGAAAAGTGGACCTAAGATTTTAATAAAAAGGAACATCAGGTATAAATATTTCCCCGACCGAAGATGAGCTTCCTTGTGTACACGGTTTGCGGAGAGAAATAAGGACAGCGCGGAAACTCCGTAAGCATAGCAATTTTATATTACGAATGCCTGCAAACACGCTGAATCCAGATAAACAAACAAGAATAACGAAACGCTGCGCCCGCGGTGCGGTGTCTCGATGTTTTGTCTTGCCAGTGGACAAGTTTACCGACACCGGTGCTTGTTGCAAACAAGACTTCAACGAAAAGCAGTCGCGTAACAAGTGCAAAGAGAGAATTATTGTCATGCTCTGCTTGATAATCGCGCGTGCACGCCACAATCCCCCGCGAAATAAGCACGAACTTCCTGGGAATTGTAAGAAGATATAATATATGATGAAGAAACTTGGCCACGGCAGCATAGGCAACTTTTTAATACTTCCTTTTACATTGAGATTCCCCCTTTCATTCTTTTCACTTAATTTTACGTGTAAGAGACGCCGAGGACTTCGTCAGTATTAAAACTTCTTATTACCTGACGAATTAATGGAAAGTTTCGAGAGATATCGCTGAACTTTCTGTATCGTTTCATTTGTGTTTTTTTTTAATCGCGTGCACATTCTCTTATGCAACTTCGTATTATCTGAAATTTCTGTGGATCCAGAACTGCATCAACAGAACTTTATGCAATTTCCCCCAAGAGAGATAAGTCGCGGAATAAAGTCGTATTTATAAAGCCGACGTAGAATTTTCTGTGGCAGCTGCATTCTACTGTTTTATTATAAAAATATGTATATTACAAACCATTTTTAAAAAAATATATTTTTATTTATCGTCGTACAAATTCTTTCAATTGCAAGTCGATAAAAACTATTATGCCGATTTATTAAACTCATGGTATGATTATAAAGTGCAATCATGTTAGTACATATTTATATTATTTCCCTTAATGAGATGTAGAACAGGTAATTACATACTGTTTAAATGCACCATTCGTTTGTATATGACTGGTTAATGGCCCAAAATGTCTATTTAAAATGTTAATGAATATTGTCCGTATGATTAAAAATCTGCGAAGTTAATTAGCTGGTTCCAATAACATAGAATTCAGTTATCATTGGGTGCAGAAGCGGTAATCGCTATATACAATACATATTTTCAAAAAATGTAGAATTTAATTTGTAATTGGAGCTATATTTAATTCTGGAAAGTTGATCTTGTGTTCATCACTTAGAAAATATTTTATAATAATCAAAACATGATTTACTCTTATTAATCGTATTTAATGCGAACAAATTAAATGTGTAGATAAGCTTCTTAGTCTAAATGATTCAGTAATAGAATGTAATAAAAATGTGAAATCTATTAAAACTGTCACTGATCCATGTTAAAATTTTTATTTGCTTGTTGTATCGTCACTTGACAAATCCATAAAATTCGCGATCTTTGTATTCGTGATATAAATAGTATGCTAAATGGAATATTATTATTATATTATTTTACTAAATGGAAATTATTTTTCCCTACAGTGTAGCGTCCATCAAAAGTCGATTTCACTTTTAGGCAATTATCGTCAATTCGTCGAATTGACCGGCGCCGTTTGCGAATTGCTTATCCGCATCACCCGTATGTGAGAATAGCTGTTGGAGGCTCGGTTCCCAGTCTAAATTCCGGAACTTCAGGATCAGTGGCTAATTGAGATTAAACGTGGCAATAATACTGGTATTAATCTCCACTGTAGGTCCACGATACTCCTATCCAGTAGCAATTAACGTGACCGAGTCTGCGTCTGTTGAAAACGTAGCCGGAAATTATTACGCGGAGCCCACGCGAGAGTATTGTTCCTTTGAATTTCTGCTAAAGCAAGATGAAGTATCTCACATTCACTGAACCAGCATTCCCTTAGACGGCGCGGCGGAATACGTGATATAACGGTAAAAGAAGGAATTCTTCACGGAAAAATCCATTCGCTTCCGTAAGTTATCGCACACTTATCATCCATATCTTGATTTATAACAATAACAAATAAGTAATACTCATTTTAAAATACATGTAGAATCACTGTCTGATGCCATATTGTAATATCAAATGTAAGATACCTCTGTTATATACCTCTATTAGTTTCTCAAATAAATAAATCACCTCTAACTGAGCACTGGATATTGCCAATTGCCGATGCTACAAACTTTTTCATTTTCACCGACTCGCTGAGTGCAATCAAGTCACTACAAGAGCCAACTTTCAAATCAAGCATCAGTAATCAAATCAATGAAATTAAAACTATGTACTCTACGTTTACATCAAATACCAAAAGCCAAAATTTCATTAACCCTTTGCACTCGAGGGCTCCGGAGCGGAGCCATTTAAAATTGGTCTTCAAACTCGAGGGCTCCGCTACGGAGACATCTATATAATAAAAATCAAATGCTGCTCGTTGGTCACGACATAACGGGAGAACGGCTGGGCCGATTTGGCTAATTTTTTTTTTAATGTTCGTTGTAGTCAGAATCAGGTTTTTAGATTAAAAAAAATTGGAAAAGTTGCCCGGAAACATGAAAATTCGGGGAAAAATGAGACTACCCACACCGCGACCGCCGCGAGAGGGCCTCGACGGCGTCACTTACCGCCTTCACCGCCAGATGGACAACGCGACGTAACGAGATTCTCGAAAGTAAAGTGTTGCGCGTGCGGTATTAATATGCGTAGCAGACGCGGATATTTACCAATATTGGCTCTCGACCTGACCACCGATTCCCTGACACCAACCTCTGGTTCAAAGGGGACTGGAAAGCCGATTGGACTCCACCGTTTGGATCGCCCTGGATGACGAAGACATCATCAAGTACTTTTCAACCCTAGTATCAACCTCGACAGAATCTACATCATCCAAATTCAACTTCTACCTCTAATTCAACTGTGAAAACCATTGATGCAGTAGAGCACTACAAGCGACTTTTACAAGTGTTTTGAAAATTTTCTTGTATTGCAAACCACCTCCTGATACATTCTTCTACCCAACCGTCAATTCCAAACTAATACTAGCCAATCTCATGTCAAAAGGGTAGTGAGCATTTGCTCAAGGAATCTTTTGTAAAACTTTCAATTCAACCTTTGCAGCTAGTTCTGCTAAAAAAAACGGATATTCACCAATATTGGCTCATATGTATTGACCTTATAGTATCATTTGCTAAACCTACCAATTGAAACAAAGCATTTCTTTGTTTTGATTATTCACTTTTTAACATCGATCTATCAATCGAAATCGAAATGTAATTAAAACACCTTAAGATTTATAGTGATTTCAAAGTTAATACAGAAAATAAATCATTTGATTGACATGAAATTCTGTCCATGCGAAAGTCCAGTCGGTGTGATGTCATTGGTGCGTGCCTTGTGCGCCGCTCTCAAGGGCAACCCGCCCGCAGAGCCTAGAGTTGCAAATAATTTGCAGTTCTTGACATAAAAACAAAAAAAAAAATCGAAAAAACTAGTATTCGGGTGTTTCGCTGTTGGTGACAAATGAAATAATAACATAAAAATAATAACATACAACGATGACTTTTCTTTTAATGCGTATATCAAACTTACATCTGAATATGATCTTTTCATTAAAATCGCTTCGAGTTGCTGGTAATACGAATGAAAAAAAACTAGGGTTAAGTTTATCTGGATACCAACGCATATAGGAATTACGGGTAACGAAAAAGTAGACTCACTTGCCAAAGAAGCGACCAAAGAAAGTCGTTCGGCAGATATCAGGGTTTCAATTGTTGACCTAACCAGAGACTTCAAAATTCAAACAAGATACCTTCTAATACTTTATCAAAGAGCAAGACCTAGTTAAAGGTGCAAACTACGTTAGTTTTTATCACAAGGACGAAGGTAAGCCATGGCAAACTGGACTTGGGCTCTCCAGAGATTTTTTTAGTTTTTATCAATAGATGTCGTAGCAAATACTGCAACTTAAACGCTACATTGGCAAGCGGTAACTTTATAGCTAACAGTGCTTGCCAATGCAGAGCTGAATTCCAAGACCTAAATCACGTTATATGGCAATACCCGGACTATGAAAACGAACGTAATACATAAAAAACAAAGCTTTTGAAAGGTAAGTACTGTTTTCTTCTTTGGAAATAATTTATAATGATCTCAAACAATGTTCCGTAAGAATTTAGAAACAATGTAATACCTACTTAATGTAAGCTAAATGTAATAATATTGTATTTGGTATATAGCAATTACTTGGCTTAAAGCAATAATAAATAAATAAATAAATCAGGAAGATGTCAGTTGACTAAAACGTGTATTCTTTTACAAGTTAATTTTCTATATTTGTACCGGAAGTATTAAGATCATTAAAAACTTGTTAAATATAGAAATATACAAAAATGTAGAAAAATGTCGAAAATATAAAGCGAGTACAAAAAAGTGACTAGATGTGTATTCTTTTACAAGTTAACTTTCTATATTTGCACCGGAAGTATTAAGATCATTAAAAACTTGTTAAATATAGAAATATACAAAAATGTAGAGAAATGTCAAAGATATAAAGCGAGTACGAAAAAGTGTCTAGATACCATTGTTCTCAAAAAATCCGTGAAAATGTATAACATTCCGCAGTCTACTCATAACAGGGGGAGGTCGCTTCCGTCGCAGATGCGCAGAATTCGATCTTGTCCGGAAGTGATTTTTGCGCATTTTTACAGGCTCGAACAAAATCGCGACGTGGCGCGTCAGCGTCGTCACGGTCGACTTCACGTGCGAAATTTCCCGTTGCTCGATAAATAAAACGCGATTTCATCGCCACGGCCGTGAATGTAAAGGTAACCGTTCGATTGTGAACAAAGGAAATCAAACCTGTTAGCGCAACAATGGCACACGTCGTTGGTCGACAATGGCAAGTTTACTTTCCCATCGAACTTCACCGAGGGATTCGCGAGAAAAACTGCGGGACACGTATCGGCGAGAGCTTACGGGGATTGAAAGCAATCCGGAGGTCCCGGTGAGAACTTGTTCGACCGAGAAGGAACGTCCCATAGTAGTACAAACACGTGCAACTGCTTGCTAACGCCTTTTCTCGCCCATTGAATCCGTCGGGGCGATGCAGAATTGCGACGAACGGGAAGCAAACGCTGACTACTTTTCTTATTTGCCGTGGATTCGGCAGCTCTGTCGAACCGAGACGTTACAAGATTAACAAGGCTACAAGAACAAATGACAAATATATTTCTTGTTCCGTTTTCACCAGAGGTCCGAAAGAAAATTTTTGAAATATAACCTAACCCTCTTGTCGTTGAAAAACGAACAGAAGAAAGATTTAAGAAAACGGGACCAATTAACTGGAAGAACACCGTAGTTCTTCCGTATAATGAGAATATTCCCAACGACATAAAAAGGATTTTTAGTAATGGAGGAGTAGACTATTAGATATATTCAATGTAGAATATTATATATATATTCAACACCTTGTAAGGGATGTAGCCAAGTTTACATTGGACAAACGTCGAGACACTTGGAATCGCGTATCAGAGAAAATATACGTAACACCATTTTACCTCCAACACAACACACTACTTCGACAAGACATTCAATGGAATTTGACCACTGTGCTTGACTTTGAAAACGTAAAATTAATTGACAAAACTAATTTAAATCAAAGGTTATTATTGGAAACAATTCATATGATTGAACATTCTTAGGTACGAAACACCTAAGATACATGAATATTACGCAACATTACTGAACCAGTATTGTTTTATGATGAATTTTACAAACAATTTAATATCCTGGTGGCTTCACAACGCCCACCAACTCTTAAAGGTAGTCATTCACAAACAGAAAAGTTTTATAACTCTGTCAAAAGAAATCTGAATGTTAATTTATAATTACCATGATAACTTGGTATTCTAGCAGTGAAAACTGTTAGTTACGACCTTTCCCGGTCTCAAATTAACCGCTGAATATCGATTGGTTCTTAAATCGATCGGTGATCTGATTCGTTCCGTTTCAAGAGTTTCACGTAGTCTCAATAGCTTGTACAATAACATGATAACAGCTGTCACGTCCAGTGGTTCTGCCATGAGTAATGATTAATAAACTCAATCATGTAATTTCTGATTTTCTTTTAGTATTTGTTCCATTAATATTGCACGAGAATTATAATGAATTATAACATTAAATATTATAATTAATACTTGAATTATCGTACTTTATACTATATTGCGAGCGATAGATTTAAGTAAAATCTATTTTAAAACAAATGAAATAATTCGAAATATAATATGCGAGCGAATAATTAAATCATATATCCGTTGAAATTGTTTTTCACCGAAGAATGTAAAAAATAGCAACAGTAGACTGATGACTAATTAGCTAAGAAGTTGCGTAGAGTCACTTTATCCATCGAGATAAAAACGAATTGATACTTAAACATCCGTTCAAAATGCAAACGTGAAGAAGAGATTACGAAGAATCGTTGAAGATGAAACCAACCCTAAGAAGATTAAGCCTAGAACAAAGGATTGGCGAAGTTATAAAAGGATGGCTCATCATCAGTCAATCGTTCAGTTTCAGTTGAAAATACGTTTGAGACCAATCATAGTCTTAGTCAATCAGTTTTATATAAAAGTTCAGTATAATTCAAGTTTAGTTCGGTGAAGTTCTGCCAATAGTTGAAATACTTCTCATTTGTTAAAAGTGTTATCTTTGAATTTAACCAAAAGCGTGATTAACCCGCTGGATTAACATCTTTAAATCAACAACAACAACAACAACAGCAGCATCAGCAACAGCTAAAAGATCTACAGAACAAACTTCTCGAACCGCAAAGCGTATTCAAAACAAACTAGCGAAAACATCTAACGGTAAATAATAAGATTTTTATAAACTTAATGTATCCGAAATTTCAAGCTTAAAATATATCTATTGTTCAATTTTTATTTAAATTCAATATCTCAAATTATTTTAAATACCACTGACTTTGATCTCCACGACCATTTCCACGAATAAAGTTACCACCTTAGATCATATAAATAAAAACAATCCTCAATTACCCGAACCGAAGCCGGTGAAAGCAGGTAGGTTCAAAACTGCGTTATATCTCTTTTATATTAAAATCTCTAAATTTCAATCAATTTTCATCTCTAAACGTCCACCTCAGGACGTAACATAGCACATGGTTTGTCTGTTCTAAGCAATTAAAATTACTGGTTAATCAACTGACGTCAATAGTCATATAATAAATATATATAATAGATAGATCATATAATAGATAGGTCATATAATGTAATATATAAATAGATAGGTCATATAATAGATAGATATATAATATAATAGATAGATAGACTTGGTCCCCGCAGGGTTTCAAGTTCATACACCACACAATCTCCTTCTCTTTCCAATCTCACCTATCGCCTAATTGCAGCCAATTCCAGCGGAACTTAGGCACCACAATATTTAGATGGCACCTATGTGGAATATTTCCAGAGGTGCCGGCGGTGGGATCGAACCCGCTTTAATATAATATAATATAATTCTGTTCAATAATTTACAGACGCAATTATTAATTTTCTTGAAGATGATCTGAACATAGATATAGGATCGAAACGTCAAAATTTGAAGTTGATAAATTGCAGAATTGCTTCTAAGTAAAAATTGATCAAACCAGTGCGCCGAGAGCATCAACACATCTTTTGTCCAAAAGAAAAGTTTTAAAATATTTGTTCGGAAAGTCATGAACATTAATATTTATTTAAACAATGCCAGTTATCGTTGAATCACAAAGAAATTTTCCTCAAAAGAAGCTTCCAGGATAATTCCTTGTTAATAGTTTGTTGCAAATTGACGCGTAGAGGACATCCGGAGGTCTCAACTCCGTGTTTTAGATTAGAGTGATATACTCTTCTAAGACTCAAGATCATTCAAGGTTGTTGCAGGTCAACTGCGATGAAAAGTACTTTATGTTGAAGAAGATCCGAGGCATAAAAACATGCGTTAAAGTATTGTACAAAGTGCAACATCATGGAATTGTTCGTTATTGACTCAAGGTTGGAATGATATAGATTATCTGAAGATGCATGGAAGGATCTTTCTTCTGCATTTAATACTTTATTGATACAGTTTTTGTAACTCGCGTTTGTGTGCGTTACGTGGACAACCGAAATGATAAGGATACGTATCGACAGCGGGACGCGTTATGACAAATGTCCTATGTGTCGCTGTCGGTGGGGCACACCACCGGCAAAATTTGTGCTCGAAAAATGAAATACCTTCGGAGACCGTGTCCGTAAATGTCAAGGGATCTGCATTTGAAAACCGTTCTGTCCGTAGCCGGAAATTCAGAATGTAGATCGGTAAATTGGTGGAATTCTGTTGCGCGTGAGCCGAGACATATTCGTCGTGACCACGAATCACTCGATTTGGCAGGCGTTTCAAAAAGCTATTTCTCTTTCGAAAGTAATGGAGCCATTTGCTCGACAGTCTTCGGAACCCATTAACGCGGACGTTAAAAGGTGTTCTTCTGTGCGTTACTGTACTCGCGTCAGAAACGCTCCCAAGATATTTTTTTCCAACAATTATTTCGCTCGTCGTATCTGTTCACGGTCACTGTTTCCGGGACAAGTGTCCGCGGCTTTCGAAGGGAAATGAAATTTGAGAATGGAACTGTAATCTGCACAATAGTCGAATCGAAGAAACAAGGGGAGTAATCCGCGAGAGGATATATCGGACTTTTATTTTTAAAGCCTCGAGTACGAAACGCTTCACACAACAGCGAACAGCGACAGACCTATAGGCAGGCTCAGTACCTCGTTCGCATCCTTTGTACACGCCGCGCCGACGCATGTATTCGTTCCATTGATCCGAAAACGCGATTTTACTTAATCGATTTCCCGCTGCGATTACGGGGAATTTCAGGGGTACTTGGCAGCTATCCGAAATGTAACGAGTAAACTTGTACACGAATAGATAACGTATCACAAAATTTTTCTTCGAATTTTAATATTCTATATTCTTTATATTTTAATATTCTTGCTCATTAGATTAATAGGTTATCGCTTCGTGTAGAGAGGGTTAAATGAAAAGCCTTTCTGTCTTTCCGCCTTTCAACTATTTCACATCAGCGAAATTGTTCCAAGATGATTCATCAATCGTATTCTAGTGTAGTTTCGTTAGTGACCATTGTACGGGGAAAGATTCGATTAATGCCTTAATCGTCGCCCCGCTGCGCTCGACGAGAAACGAATCTCGTGAGGGCTGTTTTGTTGATTTTTAGGTGTTGTTGGCGGTGTTAATGTGAATGATAACACTTGAGATTAAAGTTTACTTAATCTAACGAACACTTTAATATCTTACACAAATTATATATACTATGTACATATCAGTGGTAAGTTAGCAAAAGGTGAACGTTTCGTGGCTGAGAATGATCTGATGTGATTTGAAGGTAGACTGGAGGGTATTTTTTGGTAGAAGATGATTGGTGGAAAGGGGGAATTGCAAGAGAGAGGGGAGTCTAAAAGCGATTAGCAGGAACGGAAATGCAAGAACAAGATGATCTAAAGGCTGGTAACTTGGGGAAAAACTAGATGTGAAGGACTAGGGTTACATAATGAGGTAATCTATGACGGAGAAAGTCCTTTAAAATTATGGTGGCGCGTGACAAGTTGAAAGATTTAAGTTTAGGCACGATTTAGGTAATAAAGCGGAACGACATTAAAGAAAATAAACTGTACGTGGAAAAAATAACTGCTGGTCGGGTGTGCTAAACTCGGACAATCATTCTAGAAATCGCAAAATATTTGCTGAATAGTTTCTCGAATACTGTATCATAGGAAAAATAATTCTATCACTTTCAAAGTTAGTTCTTGAAAGTTATTTCCATCTTGTCAGCTAGTTCTTGAGATAATATATCAGTTTTCTGCTTACTGTACCGCTTATACTACTTGTCTGACTAAGTCTTGTTTTGCCTTCATACTACTTCTCTAACTCATCGCCACATAATTTTATGGTACTTATTAAATCGAATGTATTTCTATGGCATTTGTCCTTGAAATTCTGTGTTTTCTAAACTGTTTATTTGTGGATGTATAATTTATTTATCTAAGCACGTTAATTCATGTACTACTTAACCATTAGTTAGTCGCATGGGGTCATAGCAATTTCGATATCTTCATAAATGCGTAATTCTTATCAAACTTCCTGTCAAAAAATGTTATTA
The DNA here is from genome assembly GCA_028455595.1 of Lasioglossum vierecki. Lineage (NCBI taxonomy): Eukaryota > Metazoa > Arthropoda > Insecta > Hymenoptera > Halictidae > Lasioglossum > Lasioglossum vierecki. Next base: position 1,393,906 of record CM052340.1, on the reverse strand, counting down.
GAGACCTAACTAATATAAATAAATTAATTACAACTAGAATAATTGTTTTATTTGCATTGAAGTATTATTATACTGGGGTCCTATAAGACCCCACGCGAGCAATTTTGTGCATATCGAGGAGCGAGCTTAATTAAAGATTAAGCTGTTCCCTGCTGATTTATTAAAATGATTTGTAACTACTTGCCTGGCTAGGATGCTGCTTATACTACTTGTGTTTTAGTAAGACGCCACAAACGCCTCTTGGCTGACCGATATGTTCTCTATACTACTTATTCGATGAGAAAAGATGGCTTTTTACTGTCTGTTTGTCCATAATCCTATTTACTACACATTTATACTATTTGTACTATTAGTAAGTTAGAAAACCTATATCACTTGCCTGATCAAAATGCTGTTTATACTACTTATTCTACCAGTAGATACCTTTGTACATAAACTGTCCGTTTATAGATGATCTTTTTAAATATACAAGTAGATCTGAGACTATACTATATGATTGACAAGCATTGTTTCCATTTCACTGCTAAAAACGAAAGCACTTCACTTGTAACAAGATAAATTAGATTATATATCCAGTTCATATCATTATTATAAATATAGTTGGAGACTATGTCTATGATTTATTATTTGTATGTTATTCATAAGGACTTACTTGATTTTGATTAACACTCTTTCGTTCTGGATGCCGAATTTAAATTGTAATTGTTTGTTGCTAAAAGTATGCAATGCTCGGGTACAATTAGTACACTGTAATTTACAAAAAAAAGCTCGATTGCCGAACGCCCCCAAAACGGTCGTCATATTTATTTCGGGATTTCACGGGCGTGCGCCTAAACATTACAATAAACAAATGAATCATCAACCTGGCAGCTGTACCGGAAGGCCGATGGTTCGCGCGAATAAATGTGCTCGTGTATTGGTCATAGATCACTGCAGCCACTTACAACGTTATTTACTGCAGTATCTCCCGTGCATACAATGCACATCTGTGCAATAAATAACCTGGAGACCGAATAGATTCTGCATCTTCGAATAAACCCACCTACATTCAGCCCGTATATTTACGATGGCGACGAATATTATAAAACTGTAGTACAGCACACCAATAGATTCCCGTCGTTCGCGACCTTCATTCTCGTAAACACTAGTTTCTACTGTGAAACTATTGTGTGTGCCTTCACGGACTTGCTTCTCGCCTCATTTTTGGCCATTCTTTCTATTCCCAACTCATTTTCCTTTGCATGTGGCATCCAAGGGAATCACTGGCCAGGAAATATTTATTTTTGTGCCCATTGACTCATTTCTTGACTGCTCGTCGATTCCACAATACGGGCATGATGAACCAGTGTAGCTGAATTCGTATCGAATATTATTCTGGATCTCTGCCAGCTGTTCTACCGTGCTCGTACCTGCGAGGTCAGTCGTTTTCTACACCCCCTGCGCTTATTTAAGTTCCATTATGCGTCTATTAACACTTTGCCTATCGGCCGTTATTTAATAATCGCCTAAAAATTAACGATCAACAGCTGCACATATGTTTGCACGTTCGACATCACGTTTTCACAACATTTTCTGTAAATAATTTGTTGGTCTAATGAGGGGTGAATTTTGCAAGGTGAAAACACAATTATTCAATGTTTTGTTGGACTAACTAAGGTATTATTAGACAGCAGATCTGTATGCAAAATAAAAATTGTTTATCTGAATTAAAACAAACTGGAGTGAAATAGAAATTTATTTTCTCTCTTAATATGATTAATAGGTTCAAAATAATGTCACAGTATTTTTAAATTCTTCTAATCTTTTTATTGTTTTAAATTATTGTTTTAAATTACAGACTTATTTCTGTCCTAAATGCATAAATTCCACTGTATAAATATAGTCATTACTTTTTGTTTCTACTCTTGTGAGATTCTGTTATGAAATTGAGTGATCCCACAGACTTTAATATTTTCTGGATACAACAATTTTATTTGAATAAATACTGAACGTACATATTGTACACACGTGTGTCAGTATCTTTAATGAGAGTATTGTTACAGCTACAGTTTTAAATTACAACACGTAATTAATAGGCTGCAGATTTTAATGTAGAACAAATAGATGAAAATGTGTTTCTTCTTTCAATAATTTTAATAAATCAAATATTCTACAACAAAATCCTTCTATCTATTTTCAGTTTTGCTTTTCGCAGTCTAATAATTATAACGAGTTAAAGCCACTTGTTTTTCATTATAAACGTCAACAATATTTTTCGAATGGACTGAAGTATTTCGATTACTAAATAAAATTTAAAATAAAGTGTAATAAAGAATTTCATGGAAGAGTATATTCGAATGATGGAATCAAAAATGCTCTTGAACCAAATGTAATCGACTATGGGCCAACAGAAAAAACCTTCTATCTCGACTGGTAGTGTAGTTACAGAGCAAAATCGAATTACCCATTTTTGTTCCATTTTTTGGTCACTCGCATGTTAAAAGTCTAGAAAAAAATCTGCCATACCGCAGACTAATGATGAGAGATGTGAATTTTTGCAATTTGTGATTGAAAATCTTCGTTCAAAAAGTTTAAATTGATCCCCAATTGATGAGAGAATCAAGACTGGTCAAGATTTCTAACCGACCAGACAAAAGTTATGTTAGATTTAATATGAGGTTACAACAGATTATAATGAATAACGAAAGTCGGAATACGTAGATCTAGCAGCGATGACGATCACGATTGAACAGAGCGGACGGAACACGAAGAGAACTATGGGACCGGCAATGGTCCCTAACGCTGTGGTAGGTGTCGCGGCAGAAGATCAAAATCATCGGCGCGGCGCGAACTTATAAACTAATACATATGCGGATTGTAATCGCTAACAAGTTATCGTCTTACATACTTGAAAGTATAATTCTGATCCAATAATTACGATCCAGTTAATTAAGTGTCTACTATACATTCACAGAAATGACAAGCAAATGTCATATAAACGTGAATTAAAAACCATTTGAATAAATTCTGTGAACAAAACGATAATTATAAAGGCTATCTCATTGATTTAACACATAGAGTCAATTCAAAAAGTTTTTGAACACTATACTTTCAATTGTCGAGAAGTTGTTGATATTTAAATTGTGATAATTTCGTAAAATGAAACAGCACAACCATAATCTTTGACTGATTTTAAAGCTTGAAACCTGTATTTTGGCAAAGCAGTATTCAATTTTCTTGAATATATTTTAACATGATGTAGTAGGTGGGTAACCGAAGATCTATTTTTCCTCAAAATTGCTGGAAATTGAAACGTTTCCAAGATTTTGAAATATCATTCTCGTAAGTAAAACTACTGGGAAATGGGAGTTCTTTTTCACTGTTTTGTGGAACAGAAACGAGAAACAAGTTTGGTCGTGTAAAGCCCTAGTAGTATAAACTACCGTAAAGTTGGCGACACACCTCTCACTCAAAGCACAATAAAACGACCAAAGAAAGTCGTGCATCAATTTTTAAGGTACGTTTGAAAAGAAATATTTCAAAAAAATTTTTCACAGACGCTTAGATATGTAGCATTTTCGAGAATAAACGCGTCTTCAGGTTCTTGACTACAACGTGGAATAAAATCCGAGAATAAAATGATGGATTATGAAAGTAGAAGCTTTCAGCTTTAAAATCTGTGCAAGTGCAATGTCGTACGATTATGGTTTACAAAATTATCACAACTTAAATATCAGCAATTTTTTGGAATTCGCAAAATTCAGTGTTTAAACAAAATGGTGCATGTAACTTTTGTAATTGCTAAAGATGATTGATATTGCTAATTTTAATTCAGAAGAATAAATTTTCTTGCATATTCTTATGGATTCGACCAACGGCGTGAGAAAGGAAATGCTTTTCCTTAACATCATCGTTCTCTTCGTTGTGAAATGGGTAAAGCATGCTCGGTATTCATCCTATTAAAGTTAAATTAAAATTCTGAAGGCAACTAGATCGGATGCTGCCTCGGAGAATCTTGGTTGGAGAAGCCATAAAAACGTAAGGAGAGAACTACGAACGTGCAGATGCAATTTTAATAACTCGGGCTGCACTGATTTTGCAGAACACCCTCCTAAAAGATTTATATTACGCAAAGGGCGCATATAAGAACAGAAATCTCATTTTTTGGCGAATACATTTGTCTCTCGGTGAACTTGATTCATGCTTTCTGGTGGAGCAGCACGGACATATAATTTGGTCGTCACTTTAATATTTTAAGTGGCTGACTCTCTGCAATAGAGTTTCGCAAGCTTCTGACCTAATTTCTCTGTTCACCTTCAACCCAAATCATATCAAATGGATCTTGGAAGACATGCAGTGCGAGCACCAAAAAGTCGAACATTCTTTTGAATTTGTTTTGTGTGTTTTGCATGTGTAAAATATAGCGGTAGATGAACTTTTTGAAATATTCAAAAATTCCATCATACTGAGAACAGCTGCGTGTCCCATTCTATATCGCTTCTAAAAGAAAAAGATATAATTTCTTGCCATTAATATGACGTCTCACGTTTACTTACATAATTTTAGAAAAGTCACACTTTCTGAAAACTACTTTTTACCTTCTATTAGCACAGTTAAAATTGAAAGATGATTGTAATTGAAATCGAAGGAATTCATGTTACAACACGAAGAAAAAGAAGAAGTACATTTTCAATTAATCTCTGTTTGTTACAACTTGATAAATATTTAGAGTGATCCACGCAACTCTTTTCACCCTCAATAACTCCCAAAGTATGCATTGTACGAAATAACTTTTTCTAGAAAAGTTATATGGTTTGAAGGGATATATGATCTTATTATTTCTTATCTTTACGTATTATTTCACTTACATTTTTTTTGTTATTATTATTTTATACATTTAATGCGTTTAGAATGTTTATCTTGGAACTTGCTTTTCATTGCATTATGACTTGCATTATCACTTGCATTATGATGGCGCCAAAGGGTTTGCACATTTTCGGGAGCGTTAAGAGGTCGACGGGATGATCCCAAAGTACCAAAAACGCTCTTCGATATTTTGGCATAAAAAATGTAGCATTCCATTGAAGAAAAAAACGATTTTGACCTTCAAAAACGCGTTCACTTACAAAAAAAAGTATATGAACTACATAATGTATCCCTTGAAACTATACAACTTTCTAGAAAAAGGTTTTTCATACAATGCATACTTTGGAAGTTATTGAGGGTGAGCTAATGACGTGGACCACTCTGTATATTTTACATAAAGATTAGCAGCTTATTCGGTTTCCAAATCAATTTTTGTAACAGCTGTAAAAAGTTGTGAGGCTCGGATCTCGCGCCTGACTCCTTACGTTCTTGTACTACTAGCAGTGGGTACAAGGGTCGCAATGGTGACGTACAGTGAGAAATGGCTGATCCATACAGTCTCCTTCCACTGCAACTTAGCTGCGCCGTTACCAGTCCTGATGTACAGCCCTCTCGGCTGATTCATGCGATCCGTTACAACTACTTCTACTGTTCGTATTCGTGTATACATGAACGTTCGTTCCGGGCCGCCCCCGTTTACACGTGTACGATTTTACGTAAGCACGCGAAGATAACGGCGAGCCGTATATGAAAACTGCAGGATCTAGCGAAAGACTGAAGAGCATGAAGAAAACCCATATACAGGGTGTCCCACCCAACTTAAGCATTCGAAAGTTCACGACCGAGTTTCACAGATGAACCAATTTCTCAAACACTTAAAGCCAAAAGTACTTATAGATTAATTAATCCAATGAATCGCGTTATTTCAAAATCATGCACTATTTATATTTGTATTAATTTTCTCATTGAACCTTTACAAAATTTTCAAATGTAACTACGCAGGATTATATGATAATGCCATATCAATTGTAGGATTATTATTTTGTTGTGCATGTCCTATCTTTCTTTGTCTCTATTAGACGATTAGTCTTGTATCTTTCTCATTTTTTAAATTGTAAACACTTATTTAAAAGTGCTTCAGACCGTCTACAATAAATAATAATAATAATAAATTATAGTCAACACAATTTTCTCAAGACCACTTTTTCGAAATTTCAAGGACCACACAGTGTTTTATTAGTTGTGCAAGTATGTTATTTCTCCTTTTTTCCAAATTCAAGATTTAATTATAGTTTATGTACGTAAAATGATGACTCCCAATCTCTCTGTCAATTCTTCTTACGTCTGGGTCGGATTTTGCGTTGAGCAATTCCTCTGACTGACCGTCATCAAACTTTCTCGGTGCACTTGAGCGATCGTCGTCTTCCAAATAAAAATTTCCGGCTTTAAATTTTTGGTACCACTTTTTGCATGTTCTGTAAGATAGCAATGATGCAAAGAGTTAGCAATGATGCAAATGATGCTCCTCGCACGCCATATTACTTCAAATTATTGTATAGGACTGGGAACTCATACAGCGCTCATCACAACCCTTCTTAAAACTAAAAGAACGCTCTTCCAGTTGACACTGAAATCGGGAAGTAACTTGTAAGTAACGTAATAAAAATGCGACTACATATTTTCATCATCATGATATGGTCAAAGCAAAGCAAATGATACATAATACCATGACCTTCAAGTGGTCTATAACATAAAAATAATTCTAATTGTTCAGCAGAGGCTGAAACTAATTGAAAAGTGTAACTGTGTTTGGAAGATTAATGAAGAAATCTTTAATTTACTATAATAAATGTTTAAGATGCTGTACACCAATATTAATATATTTTTGTAAAAGTTAATCATGTCTCTCATTATTTTAGACATTTATGAGACAACTGATATGACCTTGAGAAAATGTCAGTGCTTCTCCTAATATAAATCCTCGCTTATTGCGAGATATTTATGATGCTCGAGTTAAGTGTGACACCAAGTATGTGCCATTCATATCTTCAACGCTCTGCAGTTCTTGAAATTCAAACCGCGCCGTGATAACTGAGCTGCGCACGTTCTGCACGTTTCCCGTTTTTGAAAACCGTAGATCGACATCGAGAGGAAGCTTATTTTCTTTGTGAAGAATGTCTGTGTATGTATAAGGAATGTAGGTGTAACACACAATACAGTCCGTTGAATAATATGACTCAAATATTCCGTGAGTGCATCAGCGTGGTACGATATAAAAATGAATAAAAGAAAAATAATCTTGAAGTAAGCAAATATATGAACGATGAAAGCAAGGAGCAAGGAAAAGCGATAAGATATTGATTTTAATACTTGTTTAAAGAAATAACTTTTCTATGTCAAATAAAGTAAAGGGGCATTTTTAAAGAAGAAGAGTCTATATTGTTTCCAGAATCAGTATTTCAATTTTCTTATTTAAATTGCACATTATTTTAGATAAATAACAGTACATTATTCGTTCGTTAAGTATTGAGAAAATAAAGTTAGAAAAACTATAATTTCTTGACAACTTTGGTTCGACTGCCTGTCAGAATCTCCTTTGTAATTCATATTCATCTAAAACGTAAGAAAGGAAAATAAGTGCAGAATACTAAATAGAATATTATTTACATAATTTCAATATTATAATACTTGTACAGAATATGGATTCATTTCCATAATATAATGTCACATTGCAACATTAGAAAGATGCATATAATGCACGTAATAAGTAATGTACAATAAATAATTGAACAAAGCTATTAGTCACGACTCCACAAAAAATTGTTAATTTAATAACTGAAGGGTCTGTTGGATACCATTCATTGAACTGTCTAGATCTCTTACACAATGTAACCTAATTTACTTGTCTGCTATTGAACGGCCGACTTTCACTTTCTTGTACTACTTGTCTGGCGAGGTACGCTCGAAGTACCACTTGTCTGACCAATGATGGGTCTTCTATACTGTATGCTCGACTAGACACACGTTTAAACCATTTCGCCCCTAAATCTTTAACACGCTCCCCGTCGCGTCAGTTACCGAACACCAGAGTTGGAGAGCATTAAAATTAAAATAAATATAAATAAATAAATAAAATAAATATAATATAATAAATTTTAATTTATCAATTAAAATTTTAACCAAGATTAATTGTTTCATGTATACGAATAAAAAGGTAATCATTGAAAAATGGATGATTGATTCAATTGATTTATGAATTTAATCGTCAATCGTTGATTAAAAAAATAAATCATCGGAAAATCGAAGACTGATTTAATCAATTGTTGAAGTTAGTCGACACACGGTCTATCCATAAATTGTAATAAGGAGGAAGAGAGACAGAGAATGGAAATGGAGAATTGAGAAAAATAAATCTCAACGAGAGAGAAAGCTAAGTTGACATTTTTTACCACGTTTTTATTAGCTCGCTTTCTTGTTTGTCTGTCTGTTTGTTCGGTGGCAAATTTTGCAATTGATTTTAAACTAACTTCCTGATGACCTACAGACTTGAAATTGCACACATGGCTCAGAACTGGATGACAATGCATTATTCAAAAAAAAATTTTTTTAAAGTCTTACTGTTTCGGAGAAAATAACAATTAAATATTTACCTTTTCATCCCCCCGCGAACTACGTCATCGCGTTCAGCGATCGCCACTTCGTTCGACAACCCCCTCTACTTTACTATGCGTGCGCACTTTGACTCGTCCCCACTTCACGGACCCATTTCGCCCCGACGCGCGAACCATCGGTAGTGTAGTACATCATCGCGCGACGATCGTGACCGGTAGTGCATCATCGCTTTGTTTACCAAGTGAAATTTACAGTAAGCTTAGTGAGTATATAATTTTTAATAAAGAGTGATAGAAGTATTAACACAAGACTAAAATGCAGAAAATAATTATTTAAATAAAAATAAATTTTTAAAAATACCACGTTTTTAAAAACGGACTGAAAAGTATAAAATAATTTTTCCTAGTGCCATACAGATTCCTAACCTCGTACAGATAGTCCTGAAAATTTGTGATTGTGAATTTTGAATAGCTATGAAAATACTTGTAAGATTTTTGATGCAATAGATATTTGATGCATTTTGCGCCCCACGTTTTTCGTTTTAAATCTCACAAGTATTTTCACAGCTATTCAAAATTCACAACCACAAATTTTCAGGACTATCTGTACGAGGTTAGGAATCTGTATGGCACTAGGAAAAATTATTTTATACTTTTTAGTCCGTTTTTAAAAACGTGGTATTTTTAAAAATTTATTTTTATTTAAATAATTATTTCAGTTTCATTCCGTATTTCATTTCGAAATTTCAGTAGTTAATCATTAATCAGTTACCCGATTGACGATTACAATTGAAAAGAAAGTAATCTCTAATACCGCAATTAACGATTAAAGTAGGAGTATATTCGTCAATCGTTGATTAAATGTTTGCCCAACTCTGTCGCAGACCAACGTAGACATTTCTGACGACTCACGTATAATAAATGCAAATTGCCGTTTTGTAGATTTTCAGGAAAATATGGTTCGGAAGTGGCGTTTACAAGTCATTCATCATCAGTAAACGTATGAATTTTTATTGTCGATTTAACAATATATATTTACATTGATTAGAATTACTTTTTGTACAATGATCGAAGTACACTGATAAAGACAACAAAGTAGTAAATATCGTTCCAGTTAGAAAATTGTAAGTGTGTATTTTTGTTCAAATCATATATTTACAGTTTGCAAAGAGTTAATAATGTACAATTTAGATCGTTTTTTCTTTAATAACACAGAATAGACGTAATTTTCTCCGTTATTTGATAACGAATAATTTAAATAATTTTCTTCTTTCAAATAATCCCTAAAACGAATATTTTTAAACAGTATTGGTGCACGCGCACGCAATTCTGCTATGCACCACCATGCATTAAACATATCCACAACCATTCTTAAAATCGCTCGACCGATAATGGAATCTAAACATTCGCTTAATCCTCTTTCGCGCCGTTCCAAACACTTGTTTACATTAACAGTCACCCGTGCCGTACTCCCAAAACGTTTATCCATTCCTACAACGTGAAACATAAATTTCTACTTTCGCGTGTAAAGTAATCTTTGAAAACGTGTATTCCTTGATGATCTTTTCTTAACTTGTTCGAACATTTCGGCACATACGCTACTGTGCAAAAGAAAGAAGCACCCAGTATACGTATAAGATAGAATGACAAACAATATCTTTATGTAGAAATTGAATTGCACGTATTCTCAGAACTATTCAATTAAACAGCGGAATCCTTTATCAAAACTCACTGTGTTCTTATTTGATTTTTCACTGTTCTATTAAATATAACCCTGGTAGCACAAAAATATTGGATAAACATTTTTTTCAAATATTAGAAAAATTTTTTAAGCCACATTTTTTCATATGAGAAAAATATTGGATCTGAATATTGTATACATGTACAAGAAATATAAATTCAATGTTTAAAAAATATAAGCTAAATATTCAGAGAATATAAACTAGATATTTAAAGAAATATAAAATAAATGTTAATCCAATAATATTTATATGAAAAATATAAATTCAATTTTTAAATAACATTTAATAAAATTTTCAAATGTAAGAAAAAGTTATAACTGCTAAGTGCACTGCTTGAGGGAGTATTACATCTTATCTTCCAAAGGACCTTATTACAATTAAGAAATTTTTATATTATATTATATAATTTTATATAAGTTCTGATATTACATAAAGATTTATTTTATAATAAGAAAAAATATTTTTTTTATAATATGAAATAAATATTATCTGTACATTAGGAAAAATATTCTATTTCTTATTAAATAAAGATTAATTTTGTATTTATAAAAAAATATTTTTTTCGTAATATGAAGTAGATATTTCCTGCATATTTAAAAAGAAATATTTGTTACTTAATATAA
>CM052340.1:1261003-1377035 GCA_028455595.1 Lasioglossum vierecki | reverse complement strand
GTTAATTTGAACCGAAAAATCCATAACACGCATTAAACACAGTCTAATCTTTATATCAACCAGTGAAGGTTCGTCAAAATAACATTCAATATGTTCTTAAAGTGGTGTAAGCTGTTTTAGGATTTGTTTAATGGTTAGAAAAATTCATCATAAAATATTACTAGCTTAGTTAGTAACTTAGGATCGAACCTGTGCGCCGTAATTCATTTAAAATTTATTCAAAATTGGCGATCGTGAACAATGATTATTTTGATTTTTGTCCATTGCATGCCGCACTGTGCGGCGTTGCAATTTGTGTTTTTCGACCTGGGACCACCGGTGGTACACACTACCTGATGGGACAATTGTATATGAACCACCGGTGGTACACACCACCCGATGGGACTATCGTATATGAACCATCGGTGGTACACTCCGCCCAATCAGAATGATGTATATGAACCACCACTGGTATATACCGGTGTGAACATATTAAACAGAGAATTGTATGCAACTGTTTCAAAAAGTAAATGCAAAATTCCTCACTGTACATTTTCATGTCACGCTTTGTTTTGGGGAGATCGTATTTGAAAATATGCATAAACAAAAGGAATTTTTAAACAATTTCTTTTGTAAGGAGAAGCAGTATTTATTATGCACGGATAACCAATCGTTGTTGGCATACGTGTTTGTCACGGGCCCTCGTTTCGATTTGTCTTCTTTTTTTAACTAAAGTACAGCCTGAAAGTGTGAATAAAAAGTAATGGGAAAATGTGGCTTTTGTTAATTGAATGCGATTGTGCCGGAAAGACTTTCGGTTGAGGAGTTGGAAGCGGTCAAGGAAATTCCTTTTCTTATTGTCTTCGGTCGTCAATAGCATGATTTATAGGGTCCAATAGATCACTGACACAAATTTCCTCGACACGGTTTTCACTGACAACATTTCACCGACACTAGATTTGACCGACAACGCCTTCATATGACAACGAATCCAAAATCGATATCGGTCAAAATCGTTGTCGGTTACAGGCGTTGCCTGCCAAAGTAGTTGTCGGTCAAATCTGGAATCGGTGAAAACCATGTCGGGGAAAGTGTCGGTGATTTCTATGGAACCCGATTTATAATTGTATGCCCGCTCGTTGGTTCGGTGGGTCTGTCGCACCTGGCGGGGTTGAAATTGTCGGAACGCCCCGACTAGAAATTCAGTTTGGGAGACCATTAGGTCCGCATTAGGCTAGCCTAATTTCGCTGTTAGGCCCTAATGCAGCATATAATGCGGAATATCAACGACTGCCTAATTGGGAAAGCCGTATGAGGCCCGCATAAGGAAACCCGTGTTAGGGACACATTAGGTTTTCCCAAAGATTTATTTTTTTCAATACCTACAAATAAAAGACTCGCATTTTCTATTAAAAAATAACTATTTATTGGAAGAAATCATAAATGTTAGGATTGAATTGAAAAAATTCAAGAAATGAAAAACAAAAATGTTGACAGCAGGACTCGAACCAGCGACCCCTACTGATTGCCAAACACCATCTCATTATGACTAGAAGACAGTTTTTCAAATGCAATTTTGCTCGGGAAGATTTTGAGAAGTGCGCACTACTGCTTTGCTAAATTAAGTTTCGATACGTCATCTTTAAATACTGCACGTTAGGAGCAGCACCTGTTAGGATTTCCCAAACTAGGCATACGCTCACGCTAGGCATTTCGACCACGTATGGCAACTGTTGGGAATACCTAACTTAGGCGTCCACCATTCTTTCCTTATTAGGCCCATACATGGCAACTGTTAGGAATGCCCAACTCAGGCGTACATCATTCTTTCCTCATTAGGCCCAAATTCGTCTTTAAGCATGCCTAACTGAATTTATAGTCGGGGCGTTACCTGTAAAAAATAATACGCCAATTCGTATTATTTGCGTATACGCCCCACGCTGAACTTTCCGTTCAAGCCATTTAGTATTATCCACTCGCTTGGCATAAATGTTCAGTCAGTTATTTGTTAAACTAATTCCTAGAAAAATAAATTTATTGGTTTGTTGTGTTATGCATGTTAAACTATACAACCTTTCCTTGATAATTATGATTTTTGCACTATTTTAATTATTGTAAGGCATACGCCAGAAACAAAATAATACAAATGTAAAGCGTGGGGCGCATACGCTCAACTTCGGCTTGAACGGGAAGTCTTCAAAAAACCGTCTGGCAGGGAACGTGTTAAACAGCGTTGGACGTGGGCCGGGCTTGGATGGATGACCGCATGGGTATACAGTATACTTCAGGCGGTGACTTGTCTGGGTACTGGCCACGTGTTGTTGGCAAAAAGGTGGTTCGGAACCCACCGTAATAAAAAATAGGTCCCGCTGAAAATTAGGCTAAAATTTGGCGTTAGAGAGAGAAGTGGAAAGAAGAGGAGATGGTGAACGGAGATGGTGAAACAGATTTGAAACCCTGAGGGGACCAAATACCAAAAACCTAATTCGTTGGTACTCGCCGATCATCGTCGCATCAGCTATTCGGACCTCTTGCCCCCACCACAACCGTTCGATCTCAAGGATTCGACGCGTTTTCATAATAATCACGAAAGTCATAGTAAACGGACTTGTGTTTTAACATCTGCGAGACGTGTTATTAAATCGAAAGAGATATAATCACACAAAACAAGGACATGGTGTTTATATGGTGCCTACCGTTTCTGTGTTTCATCATTCGATAGAAATCAAGATTATTTATTATAATTTTTATTTAAATTAATAATGTGTTCAAGCGAATTATTTATTCTTCCTTCATTTAAATTTATTTTCGAATTCTATTGCTTTCTCGCGATATAATTAGTCTTACGTCGTGACGATCAATGGTATTTAAATTCGTACCATGCGATAGACATCAAGTTTATTATTTTATTTCCGTTCACATTAATTTTTTTGCTTTTGCATTCAACTTAAATCATTTACTTCCTATTAATTCGGATTTAGTCTTCGACGGTTGGTCGTTTGCAATTAATGATTTTTTCTTTCGGTCACAGGGCCCAAAGGAAAAGAAGTCATCGATCGAATGACGAAATCGATAGTCGAGATCGAGATTCAACGTATCGTGCTTTCTTCAAGCAGGAGAGTGTGTGAGTACTAATATATCATCTCAATTAAAGTTTGTTATTCAACATTTTTTTCAAAATATTCATGAGAAATTAATAATAATTAATCGTCAATTTCGGTTAAATATAAAGCTCAGTGAAACATTTTGATTAGTTAATTCACACGTTAGTAGTTTCTAACATATTTTTTAATCGCAATGATTTAACATAATCCCCTAGAAGCACAAAATATTTTATACACATTCATATAATATTAAAAAGAGATTCAATCTCTTCTTAATATTTAAATATACATACAATATTTATCTTATATTAAGTAACAAATATTTTTTTTAAATATGCAGGAAATATCTATTTCATGTTACGAGAAAAATATTGTTTTCTAAATAATACATGGATCTTTATTTCATATTAGAAGTAGAATATTTTTACCTAATATACAAATAATATTTATTTCATATTATGAAAAAAATATTTTTTTTCTCATTATAAAACAAATCTTTATGTAATATCAGAAATTATATAAAATTATATAACATAATATAAAAATTTCTTAATTGTAATAACGTCCTTTCGAAGATAAAATGGAATATTCCCTCAAGCAGTGCATAGAAAGGTAATAGATATTTATAGTTTCTATTTTTTGTTAAAACTTTTTCTTACATTTGAAAATTTTATTGAATGTTATTTAAATATTGAATTTATATTTTTCAAATATTGGGTTCACACATTTACTTTATATTTTTTAAATATCTAGTTTATATTTTCTGAATATTTAGCTTATATTTTTTAAACATTCAACTTATATTTTTTGTACATGTATACAATATTCAGATCCAATATTTTTCTCATATGAAAAAATGTGGCTTAAAAAATATTTTTCCAATATTTGAAAAAAATATTTATCCAATATTTTGGTGCTACTAGGGTCTTTTCGACGTTTTGTTAAATATTTGTTTATAGATTCATTTTATCTAACAAATTTATATAGGGTGCCCCAGCTAACTCGATTATTCTAAATAACTAGTAATCTGTAAAACATGGAATTTAAATGACTTCGAGACTTCTCGCATAAAATGGGTGAAATCAACCTTTGAAAATTTTCAATATTTTCATTATTGTGTCAACCAGACTATGTAAAAAACATTTTTTTAATGCTTCCGTTTTCGCAATGCGTATTTTCGGGATTCATTTCTAAATTTCTGTGTTTGAGAATCCATCGTATCTTTAAAATGTAAATGAAAGAACGAATAAAGAAACGAAGTCACGCGGAAGGGCCAATGTCCAGCCGCGTCAGGTTATCCGCGAGGAATACTCGAAGCGGTATTAGTTTAACGAAGCAACAAGAACAATTTGTTCGTATGAATAAAAAGAACTGATTAGAGAGAAAGAGTCGAATATCTCGGCGGAACAGCAAAATTTAATTTAACCCGGCGAAAAGATCGTCGGATTTGTTAACGCAAATTGAAACGAAGGGAAAAAAAAGTTGGCGAAGCGGCTTATGCATAAAACATGACCGGATGAATAAAATAAGACTTCCATCTCTCACACAGATCATTTCAACTACAAAGGAATTATTCTTCGGCTATTCTTGTCGAGCATAGGGGCCGAAAATGATAGTTCATAGCTTGCTAATGCAGATGGAACTAATTTCATACGTTTCTCTTTCGGATCTTGTCCTTAGTACCAGTTTGAAGGTACTCAAAGTTACTTGAATATTTAACATGCATCTCACGTGGAACTTGATACGCTATGGAACAGAAGTTTAAAACGACTGTCTGGTTTCCAACAAGATTATATCGTGTAACAAATTTTCTCCTCGAAATTAATGTTTGTAGAAACAGCAACTGCACGTTAGTTCGGAGTTTTCAATAAATTATAGGAATTGCTAGTGGCTGGTCTAGTTTATCAATTTTCGACAATCCATTTCCACGAATTTGACTTCGGTGTAGTTAATGAATTTAATTGGCAGTCGAGTGTTGAATGGGCGAGTTTATTTCGTGAGTATCCTACGATTCATACAAAGTTATTAATAAATGGTCGGTGCAATAAGAATTTTCGAAGAACTTCAAAATGTTGTCACATAATTTTCGACATATTAATAGACAGCGGATTGTTGTGCAAAATAAAAATATAAATATATAATATAAATATTATATATTTCTAACAGGCTGATAATAGTATTTTAAAATTCTTCTATAATCACGGCTACTCATTTTTGTCATTACTTAATGCATAAAACCCGCTGTCTATATTTATTTCACCTAATTTGTTGTAATTGAAGTAGGAAATTTTTATTTTGCATGAAGATCTGCAGTCTAGTTGTTATATTGGGTTAGAACGAAAGTTTGTAGCGTTTGTGAGTTAAACTTAAAAGCTAAAATTCAGATATTTATTCATAGATTCATTCAGTAACATATTTTCCATTCTGTTCTATTTCGTTTTGCAATTTTAGAGGCAACTTAACCTGTTATTGAATAAATATTACGAAGTGAATAATACCTACAGTCGAATTACGGTAAAACAAAACGATTTGCAAGAACGAGGTTCAAGATAACTTGTGGTCCACGTCCAATAATACTATAAATTAACAGGGGATTTTATGCATTCACGACAAAACTCAGTAGATGTAATTTAAAACAATAAAACCACTAGATGAATTATAAAATACTTTTATATTATTTTCACACTATTAAACATATTAAGACAGAAAATAAATTCCCGTTTGACTCGAATTTGTTGCAATTTCAACAGTTATAAACGAACATCGAAAATACATTCGAAAAACAAAAACATTTAATATTAAAACTACCAAAGCAATTTCAATTAAAATCTATTTAGACTTTCACAAAAAGTATTTATTAAAAGGCAACAATCGGTCTATTATTTTCCTTTTCAATATTGCGACACAATATATTTTTCGAATTCACCGTAAACAAAATTTAAAAAAAAATGAAAATGTTAAATCGATTGAAGGATTTAAATTGCAAAGACTCGAATCAAAAACCGGGGAACCATCTAGTAAAGCGGAGAAGCGATCTTGGCTGATTACCAATTCAATTTCGATGGCGGATTTATCCGGCAAAAGAAGATAACGTTATTTAACTGATTTTAATAGCGCGTACAATACGTTGTTCCGTTAATATCGGACAGGGTATTAAAAAAAAACACACATACACAAACAGTGGAAAAAGGAAGGTTAAACGTTCACGGTTGAAACTAGGCGAGTCGAATCTAAAATTCGAATGCGATTCGGGGGGACCGAGCGTTGTCTGATTTCCAATACGAGTTTAACGCAGAATTTATTCGGCGAAAGAGATAACGTTGTTTACCGGCGGTTGATAACATATGTACGGAACGATTCCCGGTTTCCCGCGGATTTTCGCAGCTCACAAAGGATTATAATGACGCGCGCATTGTGCTTTCATTTTTTTTTATCTTGCTGGTTAGTCCGGGGAACAGAGCCGGGGCCGTCTAGCAAACATGCGCTAGATTTTCTGCACATTGCCGTGCGTGCAATGTGTTATCTTAATGCGCGGTTTCAACACGGAGCTCCCACTATCGACAAGTTTATCGGTGTTTAACCGCAATGTATAGTGTGTGTAAAGTTACCATAAACAACCGGGAATAGTTCGTCCACTTGCACAAAGCTTGTTAAAAAGAGACACGGCACGTTAATCGGCTCGTTAATGGTTAATCGATAATCACCGTGCGCGAAAAACCCCGGCGAAATCTCTCGCAGGAAATATTTTAATCGACCATCCCCGAACAGGAAATTTACTGCAGCTTCCTTTTCTCCGGTAGACATCGGGAACTTTACACTTTATCTGCCGGAAGTATATTAACTCTATGTGTTCTCGGAGATATTTTAACTCTATTTCCATATTTATTTAACCATATTTCCATTCTCTATGATTTTTTAAAATTTGGTAGATATGAAAATGATATAGTGCCTCATGCAATACTTAAATGTTTAGTAATGGGTTAGATACCGACATACAGTGGGCGTATTACAAAGTGTTCGTACATCTTTTAAGATAGAATAACTTTTTTACAATTGTAATATACGACCTGATTTTTTATAATCATTTAGAAACATTGGTTTATGAAATGATATGCTGAAAAGATTTTCCAAAGGATTATATTTTACAAGGTTAAATGCAAAAATAAAAAAGGCATTTTTTTAAACTTTTTTATTTGAGCCCTTAAAGAAAATTTAAAATATGTGTTTTGTAGATCTATGTTAGTTATGCACTTGCTGTAAATTTCATCGAAATCGATTGACGCAGGAAAAAACGACATGCATCGAAAGATGTATGAGTCTGTGGATATTAAGCAGAAACTGAATGTGAAACTACGATTTTCACCATTTTTAATCGCTTGTAGCTCGTGTGTGTATGTTAATCGATTTCGATGAAATTTTCATAGATCTATAAAACATATCTTTTACATTTTCATTAAGAGACCAAATAAAAAAGTTTTAAACATGCCTTTTTTATTTTTGCATGCACCCTTGTAAAATATAATCCTTTGAAAAATCTTTTCTGCATATTATTTCATAAACCAATGCTTCTAATTGATTATAAAAAACCGGTCGTTTCGTACAATTATAAAAAAGTTACTTTACTTTAAAAGGTGTACGAACACTTCGTACACCCACTGTATCTAATAATGTAAACAATATTTTAAATAATAGTACAGAAATTTTTAGTGAAGCCTCAGATGCGCCGATCAAGTGCAAAGGGTTAATAAAATTTAAACTTAAAAGGAAACTTAAAAATCATAATAATTCGAAACGAAATCATTAGCTTATAGGGTGACTTGTTGGTTCAGGATTATATGTATATATAAAATTATTATTACTATTGAATGGTACTTGGGACTTAGTTAAACGTAAAAATTTTGTTGCCATTCATTTTTCTTAATCTTCCAAACACTCGCCATCGAAATAAAAATCATATAAGCGAACGCCTTTACAGAGAACGGTTTATTACCACATTCTGGAAAAATTAAATTTCTTTGATAAAATGTTGGAGTCATTAAGTATTTTTTTAATCAGTATTGTATACTGATCATAAACTGCATGTCTTAAACTACAAAGAGAGATGAATTCAATGGTGTATTAAAATGTTTCGAATTGCTATCTAAGACTTTTTAGACATGACGCAAATTAGTCATTTCCCCCAATATCAACAAACCTTATTACTAATATTAGTTGTTAAAATGACTAAAATTGAGTAGATGAACTTCAAAATTGTTGGTAAACTTTCAAAAATCAGGATATGAATATATGATTTTTTCTCTATTAAAATTACCATGGGAGAAATATTGTTAAATATGTGGTTTCTATTTCTTGCGATCGATACAGACTATTATGCGTTTAAATATGATTATATTATGAAGTGAAATCAATTTTCAAAGATAAAAAATTCATTTTGGGCCTCATCGGGCCTTAATTTTACCAATTAAGCCGATTAATAGAAGTCGTACTGTGCTTATATTATGCTGCTTTAATTAATTTAATAGCAAATAGTATAGCATATGCATCGTCTCAGATCTTAAGATACGAAAGACTTGAGAAATTCGGATAATTGAGGTCCACGTATATCTATTGATAGTGGAAATATTTTCAATAATAAGGGTAAGTAAAACACCCTATACGAGAGGTATGCAATTTACAAGATTCAATGAGTATCCGGCTTTTCCGGAAGAAGGCGAAAAGTTCCTTGGAGCAAAATTTCCTTCGACGAAAAATGTAAGAGCAGAAGTAGGTTAGCGGGACATTCGGAAAACCAATAATGAATTTAGGGCGGCTTCCTAATCACTCAACGCTCACGAGGCTCCTCCGTTTAACCTGCAAACTGGTCCGACAGCCAGAGAGATTGGGATAAAGTATATTGTAAGCAGGTTCGAGTCTGATTGGACAGTTTCGAAGCACTTCATCGGTATTTCGAAAAAGAAAAGCAATTCTTTAAAGTAAACTTGAATCTAGACGAGACAGACTCGAACTCTCCACAATTACTCCCCGAGAAATGTAAGCGATACTTTCGACCGTAATCGAGCCTTGATAGATTCAAACTTTTTATAAGCACTTCAACCGGAAGAAAACAATGAACTCCATCGCGGCGCGCTACTTTTGCAATATTCGACTCTTTGAAACGTTAAAAGCATCGAATCGTTCCAATAATAATGTCGTTTTTAGGTAACAACTTCCAATGCGAATTATTCACACTCTGATTCGTGTTTAATCGTCGTAACCATTGCAATATACATAACAGAGAGAATAAATATAAAATGAAAAAAATCATTTGATATCCAAATAATGACATTATCTACAGAAAAATAATTTTCAGGTGCGAATAAATTATACGTGCAATATTATTTAAAAATTACATCCACTTGAAGACTATTATTAAATACTATATTTTTCCAATAATTGACGTAACTGTCTGCATTCAAAATTGTATCTTTAATTAAATTCGATGACTACTGTGCTATCTAGTAATGTGTATAGAGAATGTATTATTTAAGCCATTATGTTGTTAGACGCAACATTGAGTATGAGAAAAATATTGCTATTGTTATATACAACATTTTGTAGGATTTGCCATCTATCGTATACAATAATTAAACAACGGATCTTTATGCATAATAAAAAATTTCTACCTTAATTTGCAACAAACTGGACTAAAACAGAGAATTATTTTCTTTCTTAATATGTTTAATGGACTGAAAATAATACAATAATATTTATAAATTCTTTTAATGTTTTCACTGTTTTAAATCACGCGTTCTCATATATATTTTATTGTTATAAATGCATAAAATCCGCTGTCTGATAATTAAACTGCGGATTCTTACGCGAAATAAAAATTCTTTCGTGAAAAATTTTTAATTTATTGTTGGAAATAATGCATCAGTATGTTCAAATTCTTCAAATGTTTTTATGTAATACTGTTTTTCGAATTCGTTCAAACCCGAATTTTTGCCATGATTGCATAAAATTCGCAGTCTAATAATATTATAATGTGAATTTTCTTTCGATACTCGCTTTCATATAAATATATATATATATAAAAGAAATTTATAGAGGATTATTGGTAACTCATAATAATCAGAAAGGGGGTGATTCTACATGAAATAATAAGTCAATGGAATAACATTTTTTTGTCATTTGAGGCTTTGTTTTCAAGAATATTAATTTGCAAATCAGTTAAATTCCAGAAGTGGTAGGAGAGATTTTGAATTTAATTTTTTTAGGTAGAATAACCCCGTTTCAAAAATATTAGAAGAATTTAAAAATACGATGGTGTTATTGTCAATCTATTAAGTATATTAAGAAAAAAAATAAATGTCTACTTCACTCCAGATGTCCAAAATCCACTTTCGAATCATTAGTTACCAATTTCGCTATTAGTCGTATTAATAGTTCGGTAGTCCTGGTATTAAGGGTTAAATTTTCCGGAAGCATATGCGGTAATAAAGCCACCTAAATATATCTTCAGATTATTCTGATGCAAAAAAATATTTATTACATAATGTCCATTGTGTCAATGGACCAAATATATGGCAAGAATATTTTTTCCGAAAGTCATTTTTTTCAGAGTTTATCAAGAATATCGTTGTTTTTTGACACATAACTACATTTCTTTTTTATTGCATCGTGTAACTGATCAAAAAATAGATTTAGATATTTGTATAATAACATGATCTTGAAATTATCTTGATTTACCGTAAATGAACATTGTGACAATTTTCTCTTGCATCGAGTAATTCATTTCAAACAATACATCGATACAACGATAGATAAATTAAAACTGATCAGGATTTCAAACTGCTAGGTATCGTCAGTATTATGATACTGAACATGTTTATTTACATTCACGTTCTTCAAAGCCTATAATTTCGATAGACGACACTTTCAGGTAAAACTTTAATTTTCGAAGATCAAGGTTATGGTGTTATAGGTACCTAAATAAATTTTTCGATCAATTACTCTATGTAATAAAAAAATGTAAGTATGTGTTAAAAAACAACGATGATATTGATATGTCCGAAAATATTTGGCTAGATATTTGGTTCATTGACACCATACATATTACGTAACAAATATTGTTTGCATCACAATAACCAGAAGAGATATTTAAGTGGCCTTACTTAAAAGGACCACCCTGTATAAGTAATGTTTCAATATTTCTGGCTGAGGATTATCGAAGACCCCCTCCTTCGACCTTTCAGTTTGCCATATCCAGAAATATTGTGATCCTTACATTTCGCGAGAGCATCTGTAGATATATACGCGTTGTTTTGCCAGGGACCACGATGTGATGGATGCTCAGTGGTTGACCCTAATCCGTTGGGGGTCGCTGTTCGCTCCAAGGGGAGGAAGTTGTTCGTGCTCAGGCAGAATAGCCAAATGGCAGTTAATAAAGTTGAAGTAAACGCTTCTGTCTCGTAGCTGCGTTGACAGGGGTCCAGGTGACGTTCAGCGCGGCGCATTAAACTTTTTCCTCTTCGCACCTACGAGATAACTACGTTTCGCAACACCGAACGTATTCCTTAAATTACACTCGAGTGATTGCGTTAGGATTCTAAGTAGTTTTTAATAGTTTCCGTTAATCTCTGGAACAGTCTTCTATGAAATTTTAATCGAAACTGTCAACGGAACTCGGCAATCTTCCTCGGGAAGCATTCAGTTATGTTTCGATTAAAATTTGATTGGATTTTATTCGATTAGATATAACGAATTTCGTTTCGATCCTCTGACGACGACGAAATGAACGAAGCATTTGTTCAGCTAACGATATTATATTTCATCTTTTTCCCTTGCAGACACTTTCCACCCAACTGAGACTTAGACTTAGTAATCTGCCCAGCAAATTCTTAAGTCTCTCTGTTAAATGTAATAGAATCACTTTACACTTTAATACGATCACAATTTACAATTCGCTCTGTTACTGCATAATATGTTTCTTTGTTAAATAGTTTTTTCTTTATTCATTTGAACATAAACATATTTGTGTCTCTCATATACATCTCTGGCAAAGATCCACCTATTTTTTATTTTTCGGTATTTTAAAACTAAATAAAAAATAATTTATTCTATTTTTTTGTTAAATATGAAATTACGAAAAAAGCACAATTTACTGAATTGAAATTCAATAGTAAAATCAAAGAAATCGTAATCACATGTTTCAACAGCAGACGTTTACATATTTTATTTCGTAAAATTTAGAAAATTATTTTTCTATCAAACCATTTTCGTAAAGGGATTACAATTTCTATAGCAAATTTACAGTATGAGAGAGTTTACAATACGGAGAGAATTGAAAGGTGGTTTCCAATCGCGACGGTTACACTTCTACGATTCATAGAAATCATTCGTGTTCTTCGTGACAAGCGCCCGTTGCATAATAAATATTCCGATACATTGTTCTTGCATCTCATCGAGTCCTCCAGAACTATCGAGAAATGTATAATGAACGTTCAAGTACTTTGGCTACCGAACAAATCGATGTAATGAAAGCTCTCACCTACTTTAAAACCTCAGGGTCCATTTCGTAATGTGATCCCGAGGTAAGAATGAATTCGAAATTTCTTACTGAAATTGGTAACGAATTTCATGCGTTATTTTTCTGTTCGGAATTGCTTGTTTTGATTCTATGTCTCTTTGTTACAATATTACGTTTATTTCTAATGATTTACCCTTGACCGATGAAGATGATTTTGATAACATCATGATAGTCATAACTAGATCATTATCTGAACTTACTACTATGGGATACAAATTTTCATTACTCGTATTGGACCTAATATAGAAATCATTAATTTTAAGTGGTTCCTAAAAAATTAAAATTTAAATTGGGTATTTATACCTCTGAATCAGCATTTACCCAATTTACGTCATTCCAAAAAATAAAATTCATAAATAAAATCAAGAAGTACAATAAAAATACAAAATATAATTTTAGTGAATTTACATTATAAATTCAAAAGTATAAATATAATTTAGGTTATTCTTAAGAATCATTCATCTTAATTTTGAAATTTAATAATCGTGTTTTTAGCTGTGTAACCTGGATTTTAAAATGTGTGTCCACGTTGCGTTGCAATAATTTGCAAATACTTTGTAAAATCGCGCGACGTATAGTATTTAATAAAATAATGTAAATAGCAAATGATAAATACTTTTTTGTGCGATGAATGTGCTCATTACTTTGTTCTCACATTTGTAGATCATGTTTCGAAAAAGAGATCTATTTAAACAAATTGAGAATTCACCCCAAATAACAATTTCGTCAAAATATTTCGCGTTATATTAAGGAGTCCTTTATTATCCTATCGAGTACGCTTAAATTATTCACAATTTATCAAGTAGTAAAACCACAGCGATTCAAAGTCGACTCATTCAGTTCTTTTATCGACTGGTATCTCTCACACGATTTCCATAGAGTTAACGTCGTATTTATAGGATTAGCGTCCTGCAAAATTAATGTGGACGGACGATTCTGTATTTATTTAATATTATACATGTCTTTAACAAGCAATATTGTTAACTACACTTTGCTTATTGTTAGTTACATTTAATGAGTTTGTCATCAACTTTAAAATTAATTAGCTATCTTTCATGGAAATATTAAACATACCGTGGACATGTAAATTCTAAGTATTTGCTCTTTATATAATTTTCAAAAAAAAAAATAACCAACATATTTTCGTTGAAATCGTTTGTACATTGACATAGTGTTATACAGGGCCTTCCATTAAAAAGTGTTGTTTTAAATTATAAAAAACGCTGATCTTTGTAATTTTTTACAATTTTACTAATCTATTAACCTTTATAATAAAAAACAAAGGATTTAAAAGGACGCCTCCTAATGGAAGACCCTTTACTATTAAGTTGGGTAAGTTGGCGACATTCACATCTGCTCAAATAAAGCCATTTATATATTTTTTTTAAGCACGAGTACTTTATATCAAATTAATCGCGAAATTCAGAGCTTTTCAATGATATACAGTTCAAAATAAATAGTCACTGGACGAGGTTATAATGATGATACCAATAAAAGAATTACGAAACAAAAGGCCGTGAATTTACTTGCCGATATAAAGAGATAGATAGCAGCTATAGAATAATTGTAGAGGGGAAATTGAATGCGGGTCTCAATTTCTTTAGAAAGAATAGATACAATGATTTTCCTACACACAATATTTCAACAAAACTCGACAAATTCTGTCCGAACAGGAAGTATCGATAACCCATAGACCTGCCACGTCTATTGACGTGCCTCTCCAACTATTTAAAAGTAGCGATGTTTCATGCACAGCACTTGAGAATCCGACCGAAACTGTCACTGATACTTCCGTTATCAGCAGGATTTGTTCCGTTCCCTTTAGTCGCATGATACCTCGAATACAAGAATTGAATATACAGGGTGATTCACAGAATTGTAACAAAATAAATATTTATTTTGATTGAAGTAAGAAAAACATGTTAAAAGGAGTAGATAAATGGTTTGTACAGATGCGATTTTGTCAACGAGATAGTGTCAATCATTTTTCCAAATCTCATTGTCTATTTTTTAAAACGGACTTCTACATTTTTTTTAAATGGACACCTACATTGTTTATATACATATGGATTCCCCTACTGCATAAACAAAGTACTGGAAACATACGGCCAAAAGATTGACAAGTAACAGGATATTACAGTATTTTATTGATATGAGTCCCTAGCATTGGTCTGCCGAGGGACATTTACGCATCAGGGACAGTATTCTTTGAGTTTTGCCGAACGTAGAGAAGGACAGCCGAGCTCGAGAAGCTTAGGTTGTCGAGGTAAACACACAAGTGTAAACACAATGTGATCAGAATTTCCCACTTCCTTATTTTTCATTATTTTTTTATGGAACTTCAAGTTCCATATTTGTGGTATTTTTCTGATTAAAATAATACCAAATATGATATAATTCTGATGATATTTACTTGTGTAATAGAAAACTACAAAAGTAAATTACACAAGTAAATATCATCGGAATTATATCATATTTGGTATGATTTTAATCAGAAAAATGCCACAAATATGGAATTTGAAGTTCCATAAAAAAATAATGAAAAATAAGGAAGTTGGAAATTCTGACTAGGCGGTCTCACCGAGACACCCGAGCCGCATGATATCATACTTTTAGGCGATCGAGGCCTCTCGAGCTTCTTGGCTCCTCAAGGGGGTATACCCCGCAGTAGTGGGGATAGATCGGGGACTTTTATGGCTCACTCTTTTGGGACATTTACGCATAAAATACTGTACCACGTTTTTATTAGCTCGCTTTCTTGTTTGTCTGTCTGTTTGTTTGGTACAAATCTTGCAATTGATTTTAAACTAACTTCCCGATGAGCTAGAGACTTGAAACTTTCCACATAGCTCAGAACTGGATGACAATGCAATATTACCAAAAAAATTGGAAAATGACTGTGTTAGGATTTATACACTATTTTTAAATATTTCCTCTCCGTTCCTCGCCGCGCGACGCTCGGTGATATGCCGCTGCGGTAAGCGATAGCCAATCCGCGCGGCAGAGCGTTCCCTACTCCACTACACATTCCCACTCTGACTTATACCCACTCCACGGACCCACCTCGGGCCGCAGGAGCTCAGTGCATTTGCGTACGTGGAGGTTAATAATAATAAATAATTTCTACATCCGCTGTTCGTTCACGCAATTGCTCGCGTTCGTCTTTAATATTCACGCGTGTGAATTACATTAACTTTATTGGTGCTTTGAAACCGGTAATTTACAGTAAGTTTAGTGAGTATGCAAAGTATTAATGAAGATTGATACAAATATTAACATGTGACTAAAAAGCAGAAAAGAATTATTTAAATAAAAATAAAATTTTTAAAAATACCACGTTTTTCAAAACGGACTAGAACGTATAAAATAATTTTTTCTAGTCTTATACAGATTCCCGTACATATAGTTCTGAAAATTTGTGATTGTGAATTTTGAATAGCTATGAAAATACTTGTAAGATTTAAAACGAAAAACGTGGGACGCAAAATGCATCAATTATCTATTGTATGCGCTTCACGTTTTTCGTTTTAAATCTTACAAGTATTTTCATAGCTATTAAAAATTCACAATCACAATTTTGCAGGACTATCTCTACGATGTTAGGAATCTGTATGGGACTAGGAAAAATTATTTTATACTTTTCTAAACTAAAAATTTATTTTTATTTAAATATGTTGAAAAATGGGTACCCTCATTCGCAGTACGTCGAAAGTCGTCCCAAGCCGTCGCCTTATAACGAAAGTTATAATTTGAACGCGCTGTAAATAATATGTAGATATTTTAATGACTTTTAATCTCGGTACTCTTTACGGATGTTATACATATAATATAACAAGTCTCTTCAACAGTAGACTTCGTTCGATCTTTTAATCAATCGCTGAAATCAATTTGCCTTCAATTCCAATTCAATTCCAATTCAGAATGCTCCTCACAGAAGGGAACTCATGAAAACGTCCGCTATTGGAATTCCCGGCGTATTGAATGAACAAGAATATAAATTAAATTCCGTGGTAAAATTATTTCTGTAACAACGTGCCTCATAAAGAAAGGGTCAAGAAATACTAATCACAAGATATACTAATCTGCAACAATCCATGCATGTGCACTCTTTACATTGACAGAAGCAAAAGAATGAAGTAGAGTTCGCGTAAAAAGTATTTATAGAAAAACATCGCATAAAAGGCAGTTCAGTAGTACAAATTATAATAAATAAGTAAATAATCGTCTATTGCATGAATTTTTATGACGATTTGAAAAAATATACAATATGGCTCTTAATCTACTTAAAAATGAGTGTAGTCATAAAATAAATAAGAAAATTTTATTAGAAAATGTTTCTTTTTCTTTTTTATTTAAGGTATATCGTCCCATCTACATCTAGGTCGTTGGCGATGAACTTGTATGGTGCTTTTAGACTTTGTGGAGGTGGTTGATTTCATTAAGGAATTCAATAGTTTTTCGGATGTAAGGGCCGTGTTGATTGAAAAAGTGGTGAACTATGAGTGGGGTATTGCAGCAGGGGGAGGGGATCTGGCTTCTTTATGAGAAATTCATGTGTTATCATGGAATGACCAGTTCTCAGGCGGGAAAGAACAGTTTTTTCTTTCCTGCTCATGTGATCGTGTGGAATGTCTTGATAAAAAATTGTGATTGTATCTTTGATGGTTTCGACTTCCATATGTTGTTGCATTCTTCTTTGATTTTTTCTCTCACATGATTGATAATTTCTTGGAGTGGGATTTGAGTTGATTGCTGTTCTGTCTGAATGGTGGTTGCTTCTTTGTCTCTCAGGTCTCCTTGTGTGTTCCCAGATATTCTCTAATGCGAGGGAATCTCCGCAACTAGAAAATGTTATCACCACGTTTTTATTAGCTCGCTTTCTTGTCTGTGTGTCTGTTTGTTTGTCGGTACAAACCTTGCAATTGATTTTAAACTAACTTCCCGATGAGCTAGAAACTTGAAACTTTCCACATAGCTCAGAACTGGATGATAATGTAATATTAAAAAAAATTTTAAACTGTGCGTTTAGAAGATAGTAATTAGGAAATCGTGATAAAAAATTTTATTTCATTTTACGGCTGTTCCTGTATGGGAACTTCATACATATGTAGGTAGAAAATCCAAATTCTCCTCACTTGGAAAAAACACGTTCAGTATTGTATGCTTAATTTACTATAGGACATTTGAAATTCAAGTCCCCAATTGGGAACGGAATGCAATAGAATAGAGGGTTAATTAACACTACGAGTTTTCAAGAATCCTTGCGTCTCTACATCGACAAAAACAAAAGCCCCGGAAGTTCATCGAGTAACCGCAAAAATGGGTCAAGATGATAAGGGATCGATGCGTAACCCCCGCGGTTATGGGAACGCATCGGTCCCGCTGAGGTTAGGTATCGTTCCGGTAATGCGTAAGCGATTGGAAGCTGCGCAACAGCTTTGGGAAATCCTTTGCGCAGCTCACGGAGAGAAAAACCGAAGAACACACAGGATCAGGGGAGCCTGGTAAATAAACGGAGCGTGGAGAGAGGGAAGAGCCGAAACAGCAAGTAAAAGGAAACACGGGAACGTTTTACATTTCCGATACCGGAAGCCAAGGTAGACTGCGTAACGGTCGAATAAATAAAGTTAACTGCACCTTCGACTATCCGTGGCAGTTCCAGGCCATTTCTAGTCGACGGCCGTGCGCCGGTGAATGGTAAACAACGCCTATCGAAATCATCCTCGTAATCCAGCGGCGTCGGCGTCGGCGTCGAACGTCGCCATCGTCTGCCACGGAAAGCTCACCGCAACATTAGCAACAGAGCGTCATACCAGGGAGTAGAGTTGGGAACAAGTATCGGGGAACTAGGTTCGAATCTTACTTGATAGTTCCGAACGTGTCATCGGTAGACTGCGGATCTCTATGCATCTGCAGCAAAATTCAGAAGATGAAATTCAAAGTTGTTGAAAATTTTTTAAACTTGCACATGCCAATATATGATTTCTCCTCTATTAAAATAATTAAGGCAAGAAATAACATTGAATTTAGTTTCTATTTCTTGCAATCGATGCAGACAATTTTTATTTTGTCACATACACTTCGCGACCAAACTCTAGAACATCTAAGGAAATTAATAAAAAGTTTATTCTAGCAGAGGATGTAAACAAGGGATTTTATGGGCTGCATAAATATAATTTTAATTAAAAACTTAAGAAAAAATAAATTATATAAAAATCTTTGGTATAGTTAATTTGGAATAATTGGATAAACCCCAAAACAGTGTGGGTCCAGGGCCCCAAAATTAACCATATTCTAGTTAAACTTTTGCAATTACTTCAATTCGAATGCAATGATTTATAAAACATAAATTTTATTTCACTGTACAATTATATGGTATAGTAGAGTGGCTCTTAGCTGTAGGGGCCAAAAGTACTTCTTGAGATTTCTTGTGATCCATCCCGTCCCTCCTACATTATAACGCTTGACGAGGATGAGCTGCTTTCAGCCCTTGAAATCCTAAAGTTTTATTGCCATCTGGAGATGTTAACTTCTAATGTCTCTTGTCATTATGCTTCTAAGAGTATCATATGAATGTTGGGCCTTTTCTAACACCCCGTATATTGGCAGGGACGCTTCTCTGCGGTGAAAGGAATGTGTAGTCAACTCGCGGACCTGATTTACGTGACGACACTGCAAAAGGGCGACCGCAAGTACGCACGGGACGATAAACGCTTTAAACTCGTTCGTTACGAGAGGAACGCCACGGTGGCAACGGCAGAACGAAACGGTTAACCGTAAATTCTCCTATTCCTGCATTATCCGGCTCGTTATCATTTTAATGCCCGGCGCGGGATCGTCCGGAAGTTTGGCTGCAGTCAGATATTCCGGCAAGGTGACGAATTCATGAATACAAAGCAAGTTGGCCCGTTCAATTTTGTGACCGCCGCCTACGACGATCACCAACGACACATTTTATTATGTAACACGCACGAGCTTAGGCCAATATACTAGCCGTATATTGACAAACCTCGGAATTTCTTAATTTGCGCTTTCGCGCACGTAATGTTTTCTGATGTACCAACTATGCTATTCCATATACGCTGCTTTTGAAAAGAAAGAAGCACCCGGTCATATTTAATAGAAAAAAATGGATTTTTTAAAAATACATTGTTTTTCAAATCGGATTAAAACGTATAAAATAATTTTTCCTAGTCCGATACAGATTCCCGTACAGATAGTCCTGAATAGCTATGAAAATACTTCTAAGATTTAAAACGAAAAACGTGGGACGCAAGATGCATCAATTATAATTGATATAATTATTGTGTAATTATAATTGATGCATCTTACGCCTTACGTTTTTTGTTTTAAATCTTACAAATATTTTCATAGCTATTCAAAGTTCACAATTACAAATTTTCAGGACTATCTGTACGGGAATCTGTACGAGACTAGGAAAAATTATTTTATACGTTCTAGTCCGTTTTGAAAAACGTGGTATTTTTTAAAAATTTATTTTTATTTAAATAATTCTTTCCTGCTTTTTAGTCGTGTATTTGTGAAATTTTTCAATCGATTTTTAACATTCTTATCGCGTTATGAAATTATAACAGAGACATTATTATTTGTATTTAATTTCGGACAGTATTGCGACCGCGACATATCGAAAACAAATGCAAGCAATACCGGTGTAACGGTTCTTTCGCTTGGTAAACAAAACGATGACGTTAAAAATATTTATAAATGCTAAACGCAGTC
Organism: Lasioglossum vierecki; assembly: GCA_028455595.1. Classification (NCBI taxonomy): domain Eukaryota; kingdom Metazoa; phylum Arthropoda; class Insecta; order Hymenoptera; family Halictidae; genus Lasioglossum; species Lasioglossum vierecki. The sequence continues at coordinate 1,356,644 of CM052340.1, read as the reverse complement.
TTTAAAAAAATTTTTTTTTTGTATGTTGCATTGTCATCCAGTTCTAAACCATGTTGAAAGTTTGAAGTTTCTAGCTCATCGGAAAGTTAATTTAAAATCAATTACAAGATTTGTACCGAACAAACAAACAGACAAGAGAGCGAGCTAATAAAAACGTGGTAATAACCTGTTACCTGTCAATTTTTCGGCCGTATACTCCTAGTATTTTGTTTATGCTGTACTCCCGTATAAATCGATATGTATAAAAACAATGTAGGTGTACATTTAAAAAAAAAGTAGAAGTCCGTTTAAAAAAAATGAGAATGAGATAGGGAATTAAAAACGGTTGACACTATTTCGTTGACAAAATCTCATTTGTACAAGCTATTTATCTACTCCTTTTAACATGTTTTTCTTACTTCAATCAAAATAAACAATTATGTGAATCACCCTGTATATTCAATTCTTTTATTCGAGGTATCATACGACTATAGGGAACGGAACAAATAATGCTCATAACGGAAGTATCAGTGACAGTTTCGGTCAAGTTAAGGTTCGGTAAGTTTTGAAAAAGGATTCCGTTCTTTATATAATTGTATAGTTCTGAGAATATATGTTATTGAGGACTACCTAATATTTTAAATGCAATAAATCAGTCGTTGTACAATACAATTTCTACATAAAGATAATGTTTATCATTATATTTTATAATTATACCAGGGCTTCGGAGTCGGTAGACAAAATTCGTAACTCCGACTCCGACTCCAACCCTCTTTTTTTTTATCTCCGACTCCGAATCCGACTCCGACCCCGGCGCAGATTTCGACTCCGACCCGACTCCGACTCTCCAACTTGAAATAATATGTTCTCAAAATAATTAAGAGTTGTAATAAAACTGCATAAATAGTTGAAATATTGTATTAAAGTATTAAAGTCTAAGAATATGGAACAGATAACTATGATACAACACAACACGACTGTTACTTTCTCATTTTCAGGAAATAGTTAGAAAATACGTATCAGTTTGAGAAATACTAAAGATAAAGTTTCCATTTTCATGAGACACTTGTTGCTTTTAGGACTGTCTTTTCTCTTTTTGGCAGTGAATGAATCATTTCTTCTATAAGAACCACAGGGAGGTCATTCCAAGCTTCTTGGATAGATTAATAAATAAATAAATTACCACGCTTAATTAAACTTCTGCTCATTGAACCTGTGTTTATTCTCGTCATATAAATGGTTCATAAAGTTTGAATGTGAAGTTTTTAATCAAGGACTCATACCGGTATAATACCGGTATAATAACCGAGATATATGTATGCATATACAATATGTCTGTACTGTAGATCGAATATTAGCAATTGTATACATAAATCCATTAATGAATTATAAACAAAAGAGTCAGAGTTGGAGTCGGAGTCGACATATTTTTTCCGACTCTGACTCCGACTCCAGTCATCAGCAATTACTCCCAAACTCAGACTCCGACTCCGAAGCCCTGAATTATACCGAGTGCTTCTTTCTTTTGCACAGTAGTGTACACATAAAATTATACATACACGTTAGGCATAAGATCTGGAAATAATATTTACTATAAAATACAAGTATTAATATTTCATACAACTTTGGAACGGATTCGATATTTCAAAAAATTATGATACCTATCCCTCAACTCTATATTTTCCAAATTGTTCGTCATCATACATTACATTCCAATGACAAATGATAATATTGTCAACGCGAGTTTAGTTAAATGCTATAGACCAGTACTGTTCAGCAAGCCTTGTATTGAAAATTTCTTTAAATCGTGTGTTTTATTATGTTTCTAATAATAATAATTTGTAAACACAATTTATTTATAGGTCCACTTAAAAACTACGTCCAAGGGTTTTATCTAACATAATTAGTAAACTGCGGATATTTATGCAAAATAAAAAATGTCAATATCGATTACAGGACACATGAGCCAAATAGAAATTGTATTCCTCTTTTAATCATCCTATCGATCTGAAATTGATGCATCGATGTTTTTGGCATGTTCATTGATTTAAATTGTGCATGCCCATTTTTGTCATAATTGCATAAAATCCGCAGTCTACCGATAACCAATAGAATATGTTTTAAACACATTTTCATCAAAACAACGCGAATTAAGATTAAATAAGAGATTAAATAACGAACAAAACATATTTGTACAAAATTTGATTTAAATTATTATTCGAACGGAGCTTTATTTCGATAATGCAATGCTGTATCGATAATTCTCTCAGCTGTTCAGTCGAAGACCATTGTTCTTCAGTGAAACTAAATCTACATGTAGCACACGAACAAGAAGAATCGAAAATGAACAAAGAATAAAGGCGAGCGAACATGTACCGACGGTAATGGCTAGCACAAACGGACATGAACAAACGCTGGCTTAACCAGATCCATTGCTTGTCGGTACATCAAAGGGGAACATTCATTTGTGTCCGTATTATGTGGACGTAACTTCGTGTATATTTGTGGGAGCGACGGAATACCTGCTGCCCCGCAAACACGCGAAAATAGTATAATTAGTTGTTAAGAAACAAAATATGCTAAATCGTGATACTTCTAATCTTTGCTCTTGTATTACAATATTCATAGTCTTTGCAAATGATTATGAAAAACTAGTAAATTTATTTCAACATTCTACTCAAATAATAATTGTGTGCATCTATTGCAATTTTTATCAATAAGTTTAAATATTAATTAATAATTGTAACAAATTACAAATAATACAATCTCAAATTTTTCTGATGTCTTCACAGTCCACTAATTAAACAGCAAATTATAGAAATACGAAATCTGATTTTTAATCGATTTAAAAGTTTATATATTTCGTTATGATTAAGGTTTCATTAAATTTATTGTATTTCATGATTTGTCGCAATGGAAAATTACATTTTTACATAATTATGTCTACAGGTCAATAATAATGGATTCGTATATGTTGAACTTTTTAAATGGATTAAACAATGTCTGCGGAAATTGTTTCTCGGGCTGTTTTGTTGATTTCGTTTTAATAGCATGTTTATGTATGAATACGTTTTGTTCTGGAACATCTAAAGAATAATATTATTAAAACAGCGATTGCATAGTTAACACGTCGAAAACGTTTTCCTATTCATTGCTTTTCATTCAGCCGTCAAGGGGCATCGCGTATCCATTACTGACACGCGACTACACAACTCAGCTGTTGACTTTATTTATATTTTTGTTAATCGAGGATTACGGAGCACAAATTTATATTTTATAAAATAATTTAGACTGGGTCAAAAATTGCTTGAAACTTTTTTGAAAGTATATGTGTTTTAAGGAATCCACCTTTACAAAAACTCTGATTATCGAGCGTATAAGTACAAACGTGAATCGATCTACGCATCAGTAGCGCCGCGCTTACCCGTTGCGATTACAAATTGATCCTGCCGTAACGTCCTTTTCACTCTTGATCGAGACACCGAACGGTATACACGTAATTTTGACACGCGACTACATCATTTTGCTCAATAATTCGAAAGTATGACAGTGTGAAGCATATTCAATCGGTCATTTGATAAACGGTGTCCATACACGACACCTGCGATAAGCAGTATGCGACCCATCAGCATCGAAGATACTTGACACTCCTTTTGTTCAGAGACCACCCGGTAACAGGGAAACATGTATAAAAAAAACACAGAGGTCAATAATAAATTTAGTCAGTCTTGGGTTTGAAACATATGAAGCACGTCTCTTTTATACCTTCCCCGACTCCGTATCCCGTTACTATTCGCGATACGTAAAGTGACATTGCTACGGCCTTGCCCATATCTCTTGATACTGGTCTGTGAAATTCCGGATCAATTATAAACAGTTAGTGTTTTGTTTACGTCACGAATAAATCCCGTGACAACAGTATACACAGAGGCGGGTTAAGCCATCAGGGGGCATGTAGTAAATGTTATCAGGATGCCCTATGTTTTCTATGATAATAAAATAAAACAGAACTTTTACAAGCAAAACGGGCCACCAGAAACGCGGGACATTTATTACTTCTGCTATATGGCTAATTCGGCCCTGAGTGTAAAGCGCCTGTCGCGTTCTGTTAACCACTTTTTTACGATGTATTTTATCACACTTATATTAGCTTATATTAGCTCTTGAAACACTTATATTATCAAATCTTGAAATTGAATTTTAAACCATTTCCCGATGAACTAGAGACTTGAAATGTTCAACATAGCTCAGATCACGATGACAATACAATATTCAAAAAACAATTTGTTTAAAAATACTGTGCGTTTAGGATTTAAACAATATTTTTAAATATTCCTCTTCGCATCTCGCCGCGCGACGTTTTGTAGTACGTCATCGCGTGCAGTGGTCCCCACTCCGCGCGCTCCCTACTCCACTACGAGTTCCCACTCCGACTTCTACCCCGCTCCACTGGCCCACTTCGCAGCGAAGGCTACTTACTGGGTTAGTTTAGATTAGGTCAGTCGGGCGGAGGGGGTGACAAGGACCGGCGCTTCTGCTCGGTAAGTGGGCCTTACTAAATACGCTTGGTAGTAAAGACTAAAAAGTACAAAATAAAAAAGTATATAAAAAAACGTTTTAAAAACCACGCTTATATTAGAATGCACTAAAAAGGAGAAAATAATATTGTTAAATATTAGTGACTATAAATAAAAGCGTAGACCGGCCACGAAGATTACGTTAATATAGTTTAGCGGTTCACGCTTTTATTTATAATCACTAATATCTAAAAATATTCTGTTCTCCTTTTTAGTGCATTCTAATGTAAGCGTGGTTTCTAAAAAGTTTTTTTTACGGTTTTAGTGGCTAGAACTTTTTTCTATATCGTAATTTCCTGAAAAATAGTAGAATATTGATATAAATTGTATGCTTATATGTTCTCCAATAGCTTAATATTAACAAAACCAAAGTAGAATTTTATTTCGGTTTAAAGGAAATTATTAATATGCATTTTTATCAGAATGTGTTCAGAATCTTCATCACGAGTCAGACACGATATTATAAGGCAAGAAGGGGTTAATCTTTTTTTTTTAACTTTAGCAGTGATCCTGCATTTATACACAAACTCCCACTGCATATCCTCCTCAGGATGGTTCCACCTATCCACCCTCAACATCGCAACGCGAAAAGAGTGTACATTCTAACATTTGTATGAATTTAAATGGTTTTTCGCATAATACGCAAATCATTGACACAACAGACGGTCCTGTTTCCAATAAATTTATAATGACCATATATAACTTTAAATATTAAATTGAACGCGCGCCATTAAATTGAAACCCATTAAAAGCGATGGCTGCACTTACGTGAACGGTGTTACGCTGTTCTTCTTGTGCAAATATAAACATTGTTCTAAAACAATGCACCTGTTAAGAAACTTCGTTGGCATCCTCATAAAAGACAACGATAATCATTTCCGGTGAAATAGTTCAAGCTAACAATGTAAATTTTGTTTGTCGAAAGTAATCTCGTTCGAAACGGTAATATCAGGAACACGAAGCGAATATTGATTATCGGCAACTTGTAATATTAAATTGCATCTTGACCTATTAATTCCACGACCGCGAAGTTTCTTTCGTTTGCGATCCCGTGTGCCTTTCTCGATTGCATCGGAAATTTCACTTAATTAGCAGAGCATCGTGTGTAACAAGTAACCGAGCAACCAGCAACGCCGTGGAAGAGAGAAAATGGAGAGTTCGTTACCCGACGTTTCCAGGTCCATACGAACACGCGTTCCAGAAATGGAAGTGGTTGTGCCACCATAGATCTTTATCTGTGGAATTCTATGAGCTCGCCGCAGCCTCATCCACAGATAAAAATGCAGTGTACCTCGCGTGGTCGAGCATTTTCACATCTCCGGGGAACAAGGCGTATTCAGTGGTAACAAGCTCGTCCGCGAGCACGAATCTTTTAAAAAATAATCGTCCGAAAATGCACTCTCGGATCATCCGCGTTTACGGGTTGCATATCATTGAGCGGTTTAACAATAACAGCAATTCTGCAGTGGAATGGATAGTTCCGGAAAAATATGTTCCAAACAAATGATTATTTGCAAATATACAGAGTGTCCCAAAATTCGTGTACTTCCCGAAAATGAGAGGTTCCTTGGGTCATTTGAAACGACATTTTCCTTTACAAGAATGACGCCAGCGGCTTTGTTTAGGAGTTATTAACAAAAAACACAGACCAATCAGAGCGCGGCTAGAGCAAACGGAGTCCGACTCAGCGTCAAGTCCCGCTTAGCGTGGCGGCGCCATTGGCCGAGCCAGAATCAATCCGCTGTAGCCGCGCTCTGATTGGTTTTTTGTTAATAACTCCTAAACAAAGCCGCTGGCGTCACTTTTGTACAGGAAAATGTCGCTTCAAATGACCCAAGGAACCTCTCATTTCCGGGAAGTACACGAATTTTGGGACACCCTGTATTTCCATTCAACTGAAACATCTCTTCTTTATTATGCAGTGCTAAAGCTGTCAGCGTTTCTCTTTTTCCGATGAAAATTATCCGAGTTACGAGCTTCTAAATATACAATCTTCATTCCGTTCACTCAAGGTCGAAAGGAAATTCAGTAGACGAGTTTAAACACCTTTTTCTGACGTATTCGAACAGCAGTACAAGTGATTCAAAAAGTGTGAATCAATGATTTCATACGAAATTGATTAATCGCTTACAGAATGTTCTCCCATAAATAGCGAGCAAGTAGAAGTTCGTGTGTTTGTGTGTGTAGTTGTTTAGGTACTCTGTTACTCCCCACATTCTCCGTTGAAAGGTGGATTAACTAAATTTGATTAAATTTATGCCATAAAAGGAGCTTACCCGCGTTATTATATTATAGTCTATATATATACCATGCGTCATTACGAAGTCTGTTAGGTCGAACGGAATTTTGGATGAGTGTTCAAACAAAGTTGACAGAGAAGTACGGCGTAACTGTGCATACTGTTATTATTATATTTATTCCCTGTAAGCCATGAAAGTGAATCATTTACTTAGTGTTTAGTAGTGTCCGGTACAATTGTTATTTGTATAATTGCGTCTTCAAAAGCTTACACAAAACTGTTAACATAGTTTCGATTTATTTTTTTGTGGATAGATTTTCGTCAATAAGTTTATTATTATTAGGTATAATTTTTATCAATGTTTATTATTATCGTGTGTCAAACAATGTCGTTACATTGAGAGATAATCCTTCAAAAGTTTAAGAAATCTCATACGTTCTCTCTCGAATTTTTTTGTTAAGTGTCACTCAAAGGGTGATCCCTACCCCTGAAAAGGTATATTTTTTCTACCTCTAATAATTTGCTCACAATTGTCAAAAATATATATACAGTATTTTATGCGTAAATGTCCCAAAAGTCTGAGCCATAAAAGTTCCTGATCTATCCCCACTACTGCGGGGTATACCCCCTTGAGGGGCCAAGAAGCTCGAGAGGCCTCGGTCGCCGAGAAGTATATCATGCAGCTCGGGTATCTCGATGAGACCGCCTAATCAGAATTTCCAACTTCCTTATTTTTTTATGGAACTTCAAGTTCCATATTTGTGGCTTTTTTCTGATTAAAATCATACCAAATATGATATAATTCCGATGATATTTACTTGTGTAATTTACTTTTGTAGTTTTCTATTACACAAGTAAATATCATCAGAATTATATCATATTTGGTATGATTTTAATCAGAAAAATACCACAAATATGAAACTTGAAGTTCCATAAAAAAATAATGAAAAATAAGGAAGTTGGAAATTCTGATCAAATTGTGTTTACACTTGGATGTTTATCTCGGCGACCAATGCTTCTCGAGCTCGGCTATCCTTCTCTACGTTCGGCAGCAGTCAAAGAATAGTGTCCCTGATGCATATATGTCCCTCGGCAGACCCGTGCTAAGGACTTATATACATAAAATACTGTAAAATGCAGCAGCTATAAGATAGCGTGTTCTCGTGGTTTTTCATATTAATATTTCAATAAACAACCGAGAAGAAAAATGATGTGGGTACAACATTGTTGGTACACCATGCTTAACAGACTGACTTGATCGTAAAAAGTTTAAATAAATTACATTGAATTTATAAAAAACAAAAAAAAAAAGAGACAAGCCTTCATATCTACTATTACAATTATCCTAACAATTGTCGACACGGAATGCGAGCAGCCTATCAGTCTCTAGCAAGAACAAATTGATACCGAACTGGGTCGCATAGTCCAAAAATAAGTCGACCTTATCGGTCAACCACGAGCTGCGAAAACTTTCGGCGAGCTCGGTGATTTGGCCGCAGTGAATCGGAACTGCCGAAGGGGTTTGGCATCAGGTGAATATATCAGTTTCGCGGAGTAACGGGTGGCGATGGTAGCGAGTCCCGCTGCGAACACTGCCGCTTAAATATTCGATAAATTTTAATTGCATTCCTTGGATCGATAGATTGTTTCTCCTCGTAAAGTAACCAATATTACCGCCGCTAATAGCACAATAACCGTTCAGCATCCTTCTGGCAGCAAGAAGGATGCAACTCAGAGAGATAGAGAGAGGGGGGGGGGGGTGGGCGCGAGAGGGGTTCACAACCGACGGAATTTCGTCGTCGTTAATTACAAGGCAGTAATCGCGTTAATGCGCGAATGCGCGTACAGAGATCCATGGAAATTGTTAACACGTTCCTTACCGCAATGATTCGAATCCCGGGAGCTTGGATTATCATTAGTCACGTAACAAATCAGTCGGCTAAGTGACCTAGCGACGGGATTTTAATTTGCATCCGCCTCGCCAAACGGACCGAAGAGTAAAGGAAGAACGGAGTTGGGCAACGAAAAGGGTGGGTTTGGCAACGTTACCGGAAGGAACGCTACAAAGAAAAGGATAAAGAAAAGCGTGCAGAGCAGCGAAGAGGAAAATTGGCGGTGTGCTATTACTACGGCGCGGCGGCAACAGAGGCGGCGCGCGGTGGCTATTGAATAACCGGATCCGGTGTAACGAAAGCAATTTATTTAAAAAAATCTAAGAATTTGGTTCTACCACTCTTCAAATTACTTCCCACCATTTCTGTGTCTACACACCGGCTCCGCACACGCGTTTTGCCGCTGTTCAAAGCAGACCTGGCTGTGTCGATCTTCTGTCAAAGAGCTCTACAGACGATGGGCCGTTAGTTTCTTTTTTAGGTATCTTTTGTAGAAAGTGAAAACGGATTCCCTCCAAAAGAGTTTTTCACTTTTCGAGGAAAATGAGCGTCCTCGTATCAATCAGGTTTTTTCCTGTTGACGGGCTAGATATCCTTATAGTGGAATCAGCCGGTGCTCCGATAACTCTAATGAAAATTTGAGAGCAAGAAAATATACAATAAAGAATCTCTGACAGCGACTTCAGGCTTTCCAATGAAGACTACGAAACGGATAGACCATATTTTTCAAGAGGATATCGTTTTAATAATTAATGAACGTATAGGTAAATTAATATCGTAAAATGATAGCAAAGAGTATAAATTATTAAGTAAATAGGAATTGTAGAGCATCTGTCAAAATTAGTTAATAAAGTTACTAGGGATGCGAACATAATTAAAGAGAGTGCGATACGTAATAAAAAGTTGGAATTTATCAATATTATTGAAAGAAGAAATACATTTCTATCGAACTATCTCTTATAATTAATAGTAATAACCAGAAAATGGATTTTAGTTTGAAAAAACTGTCTGCATTAATTACAAAATACAAGAGCTACATAGACATTTATTTTCTTTCTTGTTAATTCGAGTGAGTTGAAAATAAGACAACAGTATTTCGAAATTCTGTAAATGTTTTTACTATTTTACATTTAATCTATTTTTATTACAAATCCACGGTCTGATGCAGATAATGATAATAACATTAAGTCCATTAACATATATGAGAAAAAAAAATAAGAAAGATATATAAATTTTAAAAAAATCGTTGGTTAATAGCATAAATAAAATATGTAACAAAATACACGTATGCACAAAAACTAGGTTCAATTAACTGGCTATACTCGTTTACTAAACTGATTTTATTGCACCAATTAGTTATTCATTGAATTGAAATGCTGGTGTAAAATTAGAGGTTACAACGTTTCACTGCAGAAAAGTAAAAAGTTCGTCTATCTCGTTGCGAGTGCAGCATGTAACGTATCATCAAAATAAGCCGAGTAATTAATGCGAAGTGGGCCCTTACTTTGGAAACTAGCCCGCAGCCTCCGAGAATGAAACGCGGCTTTCCTTGGGACGATCTGTCCACGTGGTGGATTCGGTAAGTACGAAAAAATTACGCTTTGATGGAAACGTTGCTTTCAAAGACATATAACTTAGCTCTTCTATGCGTGCCTAATAATTACAAGTTGAACATCTTTACTTTGATACACTTTGAAGAGATTATTTCTTTGCGATTATAAAACTGTCGCCTGTGTCCGGTCTGGCGATATGGTTCTTCTGAGAAAGATCAAAAGCTTTAATCTATTATTATTAATATGCATATTATCTGTTTGGTACTTTACACAATTTAAATTGCGCACTTTTCTTTATTTTGCATGAAGAAAGAGGTGAAACATATATTCACATTACATTGTGAGCAATTAAGAACCTTTGATTGATTCAATTAATGCAGTCCACATTAGAAACTCTTTCTTATTCTTAAATTTTCATTAAAATGTATAATTTCAGCAATTGATTTCCTTTCTGAATCGAACGCATTCATTTGAGTTTTCCATTTTATATATTTAAACTAATTTTAGAAAATATTGCTACGTTTTTGGGATCAAGAAAATGGTTTTATTTCTACTATGCGTACACAATATGTAATGTGCAGTCTTAATTGTTGCGATATGTTTTACAAGGTTAAGGTTTGAACGGGAACTGAAACGTCAGGCATATTTGCATAACAGCTATTTATTTAAAAATTAATCGAAACTGTTGCGCCGAAAACATTAATTCATAAGTATTTTATAAACTTTGAAATTTTGCTGAAAACATTTAACAGTTACTGGTCACTCATTTTCTATATTTAATTTGCCTGTTTGCATAAAATTGTCAAAATAATTAATATAATTAAGAAATAACGTTGCAAGCTGCCTCGTCGAAAATAAGAACTGAATGCTTTATACAAACAAGCATTGCTTTAATTAACAAATAATAAAATTCGTCATGTTTAATTCAACGAGCGGTAGGTATGAAAAGGTATGAAAATATATGTTCACGTTATATTAGCCAGCGTTTTGAATCAATGAAAGAGAAAACTACTACACTGTTTTTTTGCAAGCAATGTAATGGGATCTGTAGTTTCTTTTAATTGCATTATTTATTGTCTGTTAATTTTCTAAATAGAATGCTATTATAAGTTACTTCTATTTCTGAGCTTGTATAATCTTGAAGATCATTGTGCTATATACGAATTGATTGTCTCGTTTACAATTTGCTGTATAATCCTCGGATATCATAATTTAGATTAATTTTTCCCCGAATTACAAATCGAAATTATGTACAGTGGGTTTACAAAGTATTCGTACACCTTTCAAGAACGAATAACTTTTTCAAAATGAAATCCAACAGGTGGAGTTTTTTTCAGACATTTAAAGGATTAATTTACCAGCTAATTTGTAAATAATTTTCTATAAAAATTGTTATTGGTAGCAATTGCGAAGGAAGAAGGAAAGGTCAGGATTTTTAAATTTTTTATCTGCGCCTGTAATGAACATTTAGAAGGTGCATTTGGCATGTCAAAATAAGTTATATACATGTACAATGTTTCGTCGAAATCGATCGAGGTTGTTACAAAATATAATTAATTGTGAATAGAAAGAATTATAAGAATCTGCGATTTAAATGAATCGCAAACTCTAAATTCACAAATTTTTACTTCTTACGATGCCCATAACTTTTTTACGCGTCAACCGTTTTCAATGAAACTTTGTACACACATACAATTGACTTAAATTTATAAAATATATGTTTTAAATTTTCATTACAGGCACAAATAAAAAATTTAAAAATCGTGACCTTTCCTTTTTCCTTCGCAATTGCGACCAATAACAATTAAAAAAAAATTATTCACACATTAGTTAGTTAACGAATCCTTTTAACGATTGAAAAATGCTCAAGCCATTGGGATCAATTTTGTAAAAGTTATTCGTTTTTAAAATGTGTACGAATACTGTGTACACCCACTGTAACATATCTCAGAGAAGTAGGTTCGAAAATATCAAAAAAAAAATAGATTAATTCAGCAAAAGAATAGAATCCATACAATTGTTAAAAAAGTATGCTCCTTTGAAAAGATAGAAATCTAAAATCTCAAGGTTTTCAAGACAGAATCTATTGTATGTGCCCTTACACTTTTGACAAAGTCTTTTTACCAAGACAAAAGCTCAGGAAAGTATGTCACGTATGAAATCTACAGGAATTTTTCATTCATGAATCAAGAAAATATTAGAGAACTTGTTTGTCGCGAATTGGTTTTAAGTTAAAAATTAGTTCTCAGTGACGTTTGAAAAGTTACGATGAGATACAGGAATCGTTTTTCAATCTACCTGCACAATGCTACCGAAGTCAACGAGGCAGAGAGAATATTTGCTAAACCTAATTTCACCTGCAAATAAAACAGTCGCAGCAGGCCAACGCCGTCGTAAATCACCGCCCTCGAATGGCTACTGTAACTTTAACAACCCCCGATGGGACCCTTGGCATAAAATATAGTTACCGTGATAAATAATTATCGAAAAGCTATTAAGATCGATCCGTTCTTCAAAGACACACAGTTTTACAATACAAATTCTTTGCCCGACATCGATAGTTTTTCTGTGCCCGGCAAAATAGGTTTTGCAGCCAGGCTTTTCACAGCTTTTTCATTGTCCCGACGTGAATGTCAGTTGTCACTAAAATGGCGCCCTACCTCCCTGCAAAGTTTCATAAAAATCGACACTTCTGCAATATCAACTGTACATTTTTACAAACCATGAAACTCTGTGAAAAAATTCACGCTATTTCGATCTGAAAAATTATTGCACACATTTTTTACGTTAGTTTACAACGAATATTAGTTTTCATTAATTTTGATAAATCTGTATCACTTAAAATAAGACCAAATTTATTCGCGCAATTTCATTTTCATTTATTGTTGATTCATCATATCTTTCGATTTACGTGCTTGAAGAATTCGTTTCGTGACCCCTGACTTTTAGAACTATTTTATCCTTTTGATATGGCCGACAATCGCTAAAAAAATACCTGTTAAATATTTTTGTAAGAACCACTTCCTATCAAAATTTCGTCAAACTGGACGGACGTCACTACAACATGTTTCCCGTCTGTCAAAGTTTGATTGAAGTTGCCTTAACGTTTGGTGCAAAATGGGTCGTGAAGTTTTTGTGAACTTTCACAGAAATGCCATCAGGGAATCCCTTAAAAGTTATGTTGTATGTTAGTTGTTCGCGTGCAACATACAAAGTTATACGAATTCGCTATAGCAAATACTGATAATTATACTAATTATAGCAGTTTAGTTTAAAAAATTCGGTTCTTGTATGATTTTTTTAATAACTTTCGAAAATATATCTATCAAACGCATATGTTGCACCAGTTCGCAATTAGACGATACACGACATCCAAAATGATAAAGTGCAATATAGTAATTTTCATTAGTGGCTGCTATAATATTTCAAACGTGCATGGCCAAGCTTCAAACTCTTGTGCATTCGAAATATGTTTACTAATAATATGAAATCAAAGGAATTATCTTTGCCAATTTCGAGGCTCGCTATAATTTAACAGAAGGTTGCAAAAATCAATGTTCGATCAGTAAAATAATTTCTTTTTTTATTCTGGATTATGAAACTAGAAACCTATACATTTGAAACGAGCCTAAAATTATTATCGTTCGATTATTTTCACTAAATTATCACAGTTTAAAAGTTATTAACTTCCTTAATGATTTATGATTGTTATATTGAATTATATAATTGTGGATTCTCATAAAATTGAGCTAAAGTATCTATAGTTAATATGTTAAAAACAGAGTGATGCAAAAATTGATGACTCAACATATCGATTTTATTCTACATTAATGATAAATTAGTTGTGTTTATCTTTTACATTCTCCTGTAAATTCTCCGGTTTAATTCTCTTTTTATTCTCGATTCTGAAACTAGAGACTTCTAGCTTTGAAACGAGCCTAAATTTATTATCGTTCGATTATTTTCACGAAATTATCACAGTTTAAAATCTATTAACTTTCTTAATGATTTATGACTTTTATATTGAATTATATAATTATGGATTCTGATATTGTATTCTATTGAAAGATGTGAACACAGCTAAAGTATCTATAGTTAATATGTTAAAAACAGAGTGATGCAAAAATCGATGACTCAACATATCGATTTTATTCTACATTAATGATAAATTAGTTGTGTTTATCTTTTGCATTCTCCTGTTAAATTCTCCGGTTTAATTCTCTTTTTATTCTCGATTCTGAAACTAGAGACTTCTAGCTTTGAAACGAGCCTAAATTTATTATCGTCCGATTACTTTTACGAAATGATCACTGTTCAAAATCTATTAGCTTCCGTAATGATCAATGAACTCTCGTACTGAATTCTTTTGAAAAATGAACACAACTAAAGTATAATTAATGTAGTAAATATACTAAACCACTGGCAAATGCTAAATCATGTATTGCTTTGCGAATGGCCTATTATCGCTTACTATAACCATGAATGGAGTGTGCTAGGCTGTAGTTTACAAGGATCCTGAACGTAACAAAAGCTCTTCTGCTCTTCTCGAGTACTATTGCGTTGCAGTTCGAAGTCCATGACACGTCAATCGCCATTGTTAATGGCAGGCATTGTTAATCATACATGTTATCCAAAATGCATGGTAATAAGTCAACTTCTAGATCCACAATTCCATTATTAACTCGTTCAAATCAGAGAATATATTTATGAATTGCAAATCCGCGCCATTTTCAATTCCGTGGGATTGATGCGAAATTCATTTCAATCCCGCGGGACCAAGGATTTAGTTCTTCAATTTAATGTATTTATATTTAATATGAAACAAATTGTACTTAATGAGATAATCATCATTAATCGTGTTAGTCAAAGTTTATGAACGAAATAGAAACAAAATCTAAATCTCTATACATTTAAATGAAAATAAATATCTTTTTGAAACTACGATTGAAATATATACATATATGTATATGTGATCAAATATATAATATAATAATTTTATATATCTTCGACCAAACATCGAAATAGTTCATCGTGCGCGTTATCATTCGCGAAATTTTGTTTATACGCATGGTCCCGCAAAATTTGCCGGATTCCGCATCACCTATTTATGAAATGCGGGACCAAAAAATTACTCGGATCCTGCGCGATTGCGGGATTGCAATTCCTAGAATATAATGTAGTTGATCAAATAAAAAGAAAAGATTGTTTGCACCATGGAACTGATCGTTTTAAACAATTTGTTTTTAATCTGATTATACATATAGATGAGTGATAAAATGATCCCTGCAACGCGGAAAATAGCCCTTAACGATTGTTTAAACGTTCGCGGATCCATTCCGCGTCGCCGTCATTAAACTTTATTAGTATGGCCAACGGAATCCTCTTTCATTCCGTAAACTATTTATGAGTTTCGAGGTTGATTGTAAGAAGGAATGGCACCAACGACCCAGCCACGAGTCTCGAACCCGTATAAATCTACCTTAAGTGTCAGAAAACGACCGCGAAGATGCGCGAAACACTTCGCTATGATTCATGGGGATGATATTACAACGTTGTTCCCAGTGCGTTTTAATAGTTACGTTCACTTTGATATATTTCTGATTACCGAGCGCGCTGCTGGGTGGCATTAAATGTCCCGGGTAGCAATCGTGGTCATGCCGTGTTCTCAATGAACGTACTATCCGTTGTTTTTCAAACCTGCAGCAAACGATATTTTCGACAATGTTCTCGTATTGCAGTTGCGCCAAAACATTCATTCCTGATCTGATTCAACAGAAGTATCAATTTCATGAAAGTATCTTATCAACTCAATATTTTTCATGAAAACTCCTTTCGAAAATAAAAAGGATTTCTTTCTTCAAAGTAGAAAATTTATATCACATAAATAAATGATCAGATCTTGCATAACAAAACATGCACAACCATGAATACCCATTACAATTACAGCGTGAATTTTGATACGTTCATGGCGTTGAATTATTTTCAAAATATATGAAGGCGATCACATTAATCATATTGTTATTTTATTTTTAGCGTGAACGTACCAAATTAAATTTATTCCTTTTCGCGATTTTTATAATGTAGTAGATACGTATAGGGTGTAAAGTAATATTTGATCTTGGCTGCCATAGGCGTATACATCTTAAATATTGGCTGCTCCTTTCCTTGCGCAACCAGACATTTTTGCCTTTCTCGTATGTAATCCAGTAGATTTGGGCGAGGAAATGCAAAAAATCCCAGTTTCGATCCCAGAAAATTAGTTCAAATATTTTTTTACAAATCGTCATTGAAAAAAGAACAAACCAAACATTTCTTTACAGCGTGTACATAAAAATCAGAATTTGTATAAAATCCGACAGTTGAGTCACAATAAAATAAATTACAAGTATTGCGAACCTCGTGTTAATATACACGTAATTGACAAAGTAATGTTATTACCGTGCAGCACTCAGGATTTCCTCAACATTGTTTTTCTTTTATTTAAATCGAAACTAAATGCGAACATCACTGGCCATTGTGGAGACCAATTTACCGGAACGTCAATGTGCGTTATTTGCAAACAGCAATGATAATTTGATTCTTTTGAAACGGCGAAATGAACATATAACGTTCTGCCCGGATATAAAAGCTTTTATCAAAATTCGACCGTGCGAACGCGACAAAGGGTTGTCGGAATATTTGGATAAGCTCATATTTTGTGTACCTCACTGATGAATAATTAATTATGCAAAAGTAAATTTTCATTTACCCTGCACGTTTAATTATTATTTATAGTATTACAGTTTTTACACAGGACACCCGAGAGGCGGCGACGCGGGGAACGTAATATGTTAATGGTTCCGCGGCGTCCTGATAAATTGCGTTTCATATCATTAATTCGATCGAGCAATGCCGAAACAGTATTCAATATTTAAACAATATCACGTTATCGAATTCTCAACATGTTCTGTCGTGCCGTCCAATGGTTTAAATCGTGGATTGATTTACACATGGCAGGATTCCGCATCGTCCCCCTCTTCATTATTCGCGGAAATAATAAATAATTTCGCGAGAGAATGTACAATATCTTTTTATAATCAACATTACTGGTTTTAAGCATCGCGAGACGGTGAACTAATTTTATCCAAAAATGTCCCAAAAGTCTAACCTGTAAATGTCCCAGATCTATCCCCACTATTGCAGGGTGTACCCTTTTGAGGGCCCAAGAAGCTCGAGAAGCCTCGGTCGCCGAGAAATATGACATCATGCGGCTCGGATATATCTGTGGAACCACCTAATCGGAATTTCCAACTTCTCTTTTTCCATTATTTTTTTATGGTACTTCGATAACCATAATTGTGGAATTTTTCGAATAAAAATCATACCAAATACGATATAATTCCGATGATGTTTACTTGTGTAATAGACAATTAAAGTTTCGAATGCAAGGAAGGACAGTCGCCGGCTTGCTTCTCTTTCTTTCCCATACGCTATCCTTCTTCGTGCCCGAAACTTTAATAGTCTATTACACAAGTAAATATCATCGAAATTATATGATATTTGGTATGATTCTAATTTAAAAAATGTCACATATATGGTCTTCAAAGTCCTATCAAAAAATAATGAAAAAAATTTTTTTTTTAATAATGCATTGTTATCCAGTTCTGAGCCATGTATTTAATTTCAAGTTTCTAGCTCATCAGGAAGTTAGTTTAAAATCAATTGCAAAATTTGCCACCAAACAAACAGACAGACAGACAGACAAACAAACAAGAAAGCGAGCTAATAAAAAAGTGGTAAAATAAAGAAGTTGGAAATTTGGATTAGCTATGTTTACATTTTTCAACGACCGAGGCCTCTCGAGCTCGGCTGTCCTTCTCTACATTCGGAAAAAGTCAAAGTATACTGTCCCTGGCGGATAAATGTCCCTCGGCAGACCTGTGCTGGGGACTTATATGGATGAAATACTGTACAACGGAAGCTTGAAAAAATCATTGAGAGCCGCGCGTGTGTTTGTGCCATTAACCAGAGTCGTAATACTCCGAATAATTATTAACATACGCTGTGCATTTAGCCCCCTCTCCGCACGTCAATTATTTCCGTCCCTCTTGATCACATTCATGAATTATGGAATTACTGTTTCAGAAGAGCCTGTCGAGCTTTAAACAATAACGATTTCGAACTTGTTTCACTCGCTCATCGTTCATTATGAACATATTGAAGCGCCCCGTTTCAACGAATCACGTTCACGTAGCGGGTACGTGATCGATTTATCAGGTTTTACTAATTCTGACCGTCCGCCCACTTCCACCCACGCCCGCGCACCCTTCCTCGTTTCTTACGAGCTTGTTGCACGTGATCGAGGAATGGGTAATTCGACGGAACGCGATTGGTCGTTTGCAAAACGAAATTTCTTCTTACGTGTGATAAATTTCGTCCTACTTATGTATTTGCGAGAACGGTTCGCGAATTTCAGCTGCTATTTACCTTGCAGCCTGAGGCCGTATACATATTGCCCCAATGATTAATGCCGCTACCAACTAGTTAACGTGTAGCTGGAACAGTAAGAATCATTGGAGCAGCGCCGACTCGTATTTACAGATACAGCCGGGCGAACAGGTTGAAATTATTTGTCGATTCCGATCGAAATTGCATCGCGTGATCAATTTACTTCTAGCTCGCAGCTATCATTTTTAATAACAGCTGTTGAAACTGCACGTCGTCGATCAGTTTGACTTTAAATTACCATAAACTGCACGATGATTGGCACCCTAAGCCAAAATCCCAGCTAAAATTTTTTTTTCAAGTATTTAATGGAGCTTAATTTGTTATTGTTATAAGTTAATAGAGATTTTTTAGCAAAATCAAACGGTTTTACGAGTCATAAATCTTTATTATGAAATGTATTCAGTGAATAACACTTGTAGGACAACTAGTGCAGTCATTGGCACAGTAAGATGTAAACGTTAAAGAGGCTATTTGTTTTATAATTAAACGTAAGCACATATTACAACTGTAGTGCAGTTCGAAATAAAGTTATAAAGCGATAAATTAAACTTACTCGTAACGAAATTTTTATTAACACACTATTCACACTGTATTCACAATGCACTGTGATCTTACTGGATGTATCAGCGTTGCTAATATTCGTATGTGGAACTGTGTTATGAAAAATTAAAACGTTGCTTTGAAGTATAAATAAGAAGCAATATAAAATGATTTTCTATACCAAAATTCTTAATATTTTCCATTTAAATCAAAACTGCCAATAACTAACTACTGTGCCAGCAATAGTACAGTTTACCGTACTTGTCGTGACAAATAGTATACGTTAGGAAACAATGAAAGAGGAGAAAGTTGTACTGTTTTTGCAGGCAATGTTGTCTGTAATTTTTTTATCTGCATTATTTTTTTTTTAATGAAGGTTTACTGCAATTTTTTAAATGGAAAATTTGATATTTTTTATATCACGTGAATGCGTATGCCGAAATGTACTCATTCGTATACGACATAATGACCTTGAAGGTCACACGAGAAATGAAAAATCACCTTCGTTTCTAAAAAAAATACAGGAAAAATTTGTACATTAGCAATGTATTTATAAATTGCATTTTGTTTTTTAGATGGAAATACATATTTTTTATTATAAGATTGGAGATTCTTCGTCACAATCATAATTGTAATTAATATTATATAATTAAGTAATTGAAATTTTGATTCAAAATCTGTTACTTTTTAAACGCGTGAAGAAGTATGCGGATTATTTTCGAGGGTAAATATATTTTGAGGGTGAGTAGTTATTAAGGGAAATTATTCTCACTTTAAAGAATTTAAAGGGAAAATCTAAAGAAATGGTAAAAAATGATCCCCGTGATAAGAATGAATATACCATATCATTCTATTATTTATTATTCTACTATAAATTATCCTTCCCTGAAGAAACGATTAAAAATAGTTCCTTTAGCGAGGATGAAAAGGATAAGTCACTTGTTACCACGTTTTTATTAGCTCGCTTTGTTGTTTGTCTGTTTGTTCGGTACAAATATTGCAATTAATTTTAATTTAACTTCCCGATGAGCTAGAGCCTTGTAATTGGAAACATAGCTCAGAACTGAATGACAATGTAATATTCAAAAAAATTTTTTAAAAAGTCTATCCGTTTAAGAGAAATAACAATTAAATATTTTTACCGTTACATTCCTCCGCAAAACGCTATCGCGTCCAGCGATCCCCACTCCGCGCGACAAGGCTCTCTACTTTACTGTGCGTGTGCCCTCCAACTCGTCCCCACTCCACGGACCCACTTCGCCCTGACAGAGGCGTGTTTACCAAGTGCAATTTACAGTAAGCTTAGCAAGTATACAAAGTATTAATAGAGAGTGATATAAGTATTAACAAAAGACTAAAAAACAGAAAATAATTATTTAAATAAAAATAAATTTTTAATAATACCTCGTTTTTAAAGACGGACTAAAAAGTATAAAATACTTTTTCATAGTCCCATACAGATTCCTAACCTGCTACAGATAGTCCTGAAAAGTGATCGTGAATTTTTAATAGATACGAAAATACTTGTAAGACTTAAAACGAAAAACATGGAGCGCAAAATACATCAATTATCTATTGCACGCGCCCCACGTTTTTTGTTTTCAATCTTACAAGTATTTTCATAGCTATTAAAAATTTACAATCACAAATTTTCAGGACTATTTGTACGAGGTTAGGAATCTGAATAGGACTAGGAAAAATTATTTTATACTTTTCAGTCTGTTTTTAAAAACATGGTATTTTTAAAAATTTATTTTTCCGTTGTTCTGAACTATAGAACAGCTGTAAATGCCATGACATCGTTTTCTCGTGTACACTATGGAGGGCATTGCACCGACAATAAGCCTACTCTAACGTCGTCGAAATCGAGAGTTGAAATCAGGTCTTTTCAAGGCACTGTGCACATAGATAGCAAGTTATTTGGTCCTCTAGTATATACAGGGTGTCCCAAAATTCGTGTACTTCCCGGAAATGGGAGATTCCTTGGGTTATTTGAAGCGACATTTTCCTTTACAAAAATGACGCCAGCGGCTTTGTTTAGGAGTTATTAACAAAAAAACACAGACCAATCAGAGCGCGGCTAGAGCAAACGGAGTACGACTCAGCGTCAAGTCCCGCTTAGCGTGGCGGCGCCATTGGCCGAGCCAGAATCAATCCGCTGTAGCCGCGCTCTGATTGGTCCGTTTTTTTTGTTAATAACTCCTAAACAAAGCCGCTGGCGTCACTTTTGTAAACGAAAATGTCGCTTCAAATGACCCAAGGAACCTCTCATTTCCGGGAAGTACACGAATTTTGGGACACCCTGTATATAGCTAGTCTTCTATCTCGTTCTTTGATGTCATTTGCTCTGAAGCGTCGCTCCCGGGACAAATCTAGAGCGCTTCCAGGACAGAGAGAAAGCGTTTATTGCTCGTGTCCGTTCTAGCTCCTCTTCTTTACGTAACAGTCTCCCACCTGCGTATGATATGGCGAGCAGTGAACTGGTAAACCTGCGTTAGACGTGCTAATTATACCACGAATGGTAGTCTGGAATTTTGAAGAATAGGACGATAGAATAAAATTGCTGTAACAAACGGAAAATAAACTTCCGAGAAAAATGCAATAGTGTAATTCTACAAAGTAAGAAGCAAAGAAAATTGGTTAAATAGTATTCATCAGATTTGTAAAGTTCATTTAATTTGCTCCATACAAAACTGAAATGACGATTGATGAACTACTATTATCAGACTGCGGTCTTTATGCAAAATAAAAATTGTTTGCATCAATTGCTGAAAATAGAAAACAAATTTGCATTGAAGCTTCTAAATTTCCGTGATGCCTTGACCTATTTTAAATTGCACCAACTTATTTTTGTCATAAATGCATAAAATCCGTAGACTCACTATTATGAACTACTTTTATTATTACTTTCTCATGCCGTCGGTATAAATTTTTGTTAGATAGTAGTAATGGATAAAATGGTAAATGATTCGTATAGTAAACTTACTGCAGAGTTTCAACTATTCTAGGTTCGTACTACTTAGTGATGAATTGTCTGTTTAGTGTTTCTGCAACACGATCTGTCAGACGAGAAATTATTTGACAAAAATAAAATAACTTTCGCAATTTTTGTTTGAACGTTCCCAACGAGTTCTGCTGTCTAGCTTTTGGTGTAGTGTTTACTGTCCCCAAAGCATTTTGCTGTCGGGCAATTGGTTCGTTTTAAACTGTGTATATATGTACGTATTTAGTGCAGTGCATTATTTTTCTGCACCACTACGTAACTTTAACTATTCTCAACAATCGTTTCCCTTGGAATTACTCGCAAATGTGGCTACAATTAATTGTAAAAAGTAGAGGGCACAAATATTATAGATACGATAAATATATGTGACAGGAAAATAATTAGACATGATAATAAATCAGAGTTACAAATAATTCTTTGAAGCTTGTACTAGTGAATTGTGAATTCAGTTCATATACTGATACATATGAACCCATGATTGTGCGGATCCAAAAGTAATGTTTATTAACACGTTGAGCGCCACGCGTATTTCTAAGACAATCCCGTTCAGGCCAGTGTAAAATTTTATAGTTCTCATGTTACACGCTGTCAGCCACCGATGGGTGACGCGGCCTAAACGGAAAGTCTAGTGTCAGCCACCGATGGCTGACATGGCGCTCAACGTGTTAAATAAGTAAATACTGTCCATTGATTCATAAGCGCATAAATTCTGCAGTTTCACCAATATTAATGTCACACCATGATTCTGTACATAAATAAACAAAATCGGTAAACCATATTCGAACCATCTTCTTCATTAATATGTCCATGAAACAAAATCGATAATCATTAATTTTAACTAACTACTCAGACTTGGACATAATTACAATCGAATTGTTCCATGCACCAAAATTATTTAGTAGTTCTGCTACATTCATTTATAATAAACTACACTCTAGTAAGTAATTCAGATCCTTTTTATTGGATGGAATTATCGACATGATATTCAATTAATTAGGTACATATTATGTTATTCGTAACTGAAAATGGAATACTATTACAAGGTACTGTACAATTGAATTACGAATGAAAAAATATTAATTAATGTCAACCGAAAGAGTGAGTTAATGAAAGATGAAGAAACGCATATAAACATCGGTGCAGAAAACTCATCATCAAAGACGAATATTATTTATAAATCCCAACTCTCTGAACTGAAATATACGTCCACATCATATTTTCCTTGTCTACAGCGTCTAATTAGGGAAGGTACGCTGAACAGACATGAAAGATAAATATTAAAAATCTCAGTTCTTCGGAGCTACGAGGTGTAATTAAATTACATTGTATTTTAATTAAATTATACATCAATCGTAATGTTAATTAAGTAATTAGTACAACTCTGAATCTAGTAGTTGCGTACCTCTTCAAAGTAAAGTCATTAAACATTTGATTTCATAAAACGCAAAATTTATGTGAAGTACTTTACAATTTGAGTAAATGTTTTAATTTGGAAAATATTATATCGGCAAGTTTCCGTCTTAAAACCTGTCGATAGATGTCTATAATAATGTTTCCTTCTTCCTCTCTTCAGAATAACGTTTTTGTTATTCGCTGTACTCTAAAATTTACATTGTGTTGTGATAAACTTGATTAAAGATTGAGAGATTTGTAATAAATCTCATTAAAGAAATTATAATATTATATGATAAACGTTGATCTACCAATTAGCAAACAATCTTTTGAGGTAAAATGTCGACATCTCCACCCCAAGTACAAGCAACCCTAAGTACAAAACATGGAGGAAGGTGCGATCACTGCGGGTGACAATGGCCGCAGAGCCAAAAGGACAGTTAGAATCAACTACTCAACAACCATTAACTGACTGCAAAAACCGGTTCTCGTCCCTTAAACTAAGTAGGTTTTTATTATTTTCTATTTCGTTTTTATTTTCTGTCTCCTACAAAAAATTCAAAACATGAAATAAAACCACAACTGCAATAATGTACAAACGTAGTATAAGTCAGATAGAAATAAGTAGTAAATAAGTAGTAAATAAGTCAGATAGAAATATATTATATATTTACTATATGAAGTAATTATAATAAATACATAAATTATTGTGATAGGGACTACAAGAACAGATGTTAGTATAAAAAATATATATATAAGACTGCTGTTGTTATGTAGACTTTGTAAGATACTGTTACGTAAACAAATAGATTTTAAATTGTAAAATTTAGTCCTCCTCCGACCACCGAAGTTAAAGAACGTTAGGCGTGGCTAGTATTTGAATGGATGACCGCTTGGGTACACACCGCGTGTTGTTGGCAAAAGGTGGTTTAGAACTAGTCTCTGGATCTATATGCAAACTAAAAATGATTTGCATTGATTGTGAAAAGCAAGTATAATATGAAAATTGACTTGATCCTTTACCGACTTTGTTACATTAAAAACGACATTACCAGTGGCGTACCCAGGATTTAATCTTCGAGGGGGACGAGTTCAACAAAATAATCTATTTTTTTAGCAAAAATATCTGTCAACGGTAGCCACACATATTTACTTTCATATATATGTAAGGAAAAGTTGTTCAAAATGTTTAGTTTTACATATAACATATCCAAAAGTCATCGAAATCGGAGAGTTTCCAATGCTCCAGTACCCGAAGTTAAAGTTGTATTTATATATGTAAGTATAACACTGTTTTATATTTTTTCAGTTCGATCTTTTATTTTCAGTGGCAGGTTCAGAATGATTTTTGTATAAAATACATTATGTGAAATAACAGTATTTTATTTTAAATTCGCGTGTAGGAAGCATAATGGCTTCAAGACTACTGAATGTATCGGGACATTTCTGTTTCTAGTAAACATTGTTCTTCGTCCGTTTGCATAAGAGCACTGTTTAGGAAACAGAGTTTACTACAAATCGAAATGTTATTATAACTGATGTTTGGGAAACCTAATATGCACAGAGTTATTTATCGCTGATTTAACCGCAGGTTTGTCCCAACTTTAACTTCGAATACCCGAATATTGCAAACTTGTGAGACCCCGACCCGAACACGAAATTTCAGGCACCCGCACAACCCTAATAAATGCATAAAGATCCGCAGGCTATCTATAAACAGTAGGTCCCGCTGAAAATTAGGCTAATATTAGGCGATAGTGATAGTGGAAGAAGGGGAGAGTGGTAAGTGGACTTGAAACCTTAGGGAATCAAATATCATTACTTCACAGTTAGAAGACAGACAGTAGTCAAGTAGAGACTCAAGTAGAGACAGACAGTAGGAACAGAACAAGCATACGTTCAGTACAGTTAGAAGCAAATAGACATATTCAATAAAGACAGTGAAATAGAAACAATGCAACAGTCATTCAGGATAGCGAGACGCAACCCTCAGGTGGCAAATCTCAAATAAATCAGTGTTCATCGGTTGAACATCAATCCACAAGTGCTGAGTCAATTCATGTAGTAACACATGATTGGTCTTTCGATCCACAGTCGGAACTTCCTATATCCAAAGGTCTCGTTTGACTCGGCAGTGAAACCCGTAACAAAATATAAAAAATCGAGAGGAGAGTAAAGTGGGAGGAATACAAAAGAGGTGGGAAAGAGAGCAATCGGGAAGAGAAACTTTTGTGCAACCAATCCACGAGCACAGCGAGGGGGAATCTCGAAATTGAAAGAAACTGGAATAAGCCATGAGACGTTTGCTGCTGTAACCCGTTCAGCCGGAGCTTGCGCGACAGGAGCATTGTTTGCGCTCCGCGCGACGATAATTTTCTCAATTTCCTACGATCACGGAGTTCTCACTCAATCGGGCCCGTGTGCACAGATGGTCGAGCAAACTGTTTAGAGTGAGAGTGCCCGGTCTCGGTTGCTCGTTCGATTCCCGCCACGTGACCGATTCCGGTCTTTATTAATTCTCAGCGACGTGTCCTGTTCGGCGACGATTCCGGAGGTCCCCGCCCGGCGAGAAACTGTGAGTCGTTTGTTACCGGCCGTATTTTCGTTTTATGTAAAACGCCAGAGATTGCGGCCGTGCCATGAGATTGAAATATGCACACAACGTGCTACGCATGCACCAGGCGCGCGCGCGCTACACGACGGCACAGAAAAAAAAATCACCGCGACAATTCGCGGCACGTTTCTCGCGCTAAAAATGTCAACCGCGTTGAATTTATAGTGTTTTTACTTGGCCAGAAATTGAAGCGAAGTAAACAAAGACCAGCCGAGTCTACGCTGTAATAATGTTGCAAGGAAGGACTCACTGTGCTACAAAATCGTCAGAATTCAGAAGAAATTTTCGACTTCGTTCAACATGAAATCTAACGAATACAGTAGAACCTCGTTTATTGCACGCGGTTCTCGGTAGTAACGTACTAGCGATCCCCAGCACGAAGTGTTCAACGTCCTGGAACACGTGGTTGAGATTTACGTAGAAACGAAGAAAGATCGCCACTATAGGTCACTATGATTGCCCATTTTGTTGCACACCTTTGTCACACGATCTCGTTAGATCATTTTTTAAATTGACATAAATATTTTTTATTGCACCACTTAATGCATCTTGGTATTCTTTACAAGAATATATGTATATATAAAATAAATAAATATTTATGTATTCTTTGCAAGATAGAATAAATAAATATGTATATATTCTTTACAAGATCTAATAAATATATATATATAACAAGAATATATATTTACAAGAATATATATTTAAATATACATGTAATAAATAAATAAATATATATATATATACATATATTTACTTGATATGTAACATCCACAAGTATTCACTCTTTAAATTTTTAAATATATAAAAATGAATGGCTGATTTTCCACCAGAGTAGAGGGTTAGCGTATCGGTGTTAAAGATTTAATGAAACAGTAGAAAACTTCGACTTCGAAATATCTTGCTTGATAAAGAAAATAGGTCGACGTTTACTTCATACTATGATTTCTGTGCCTGTGACCCTCCTTCTTTTTCTATGTCCATAGCCTCGCGTACACGTCCTGGCAAAGTCGCTCCCGTTTTACGTAACTCGTTTTTACGCAAACGTCTTCTTGTTTCATTCGACAAAAGTGAATTAAACGAAACCGGAAAAACAGGACGATCCCGTTAGGGGCAAGCTGCACGGAAAACTGAATTCCAGTTGGGAGGAATTCAGTTTGGTATTTAAAAAGCCTGTCTTTAAGAAGAGACGACAGACGCGGAAGAAAAGCGGAGCTTGTTAGTCGAATACGCTGTCGAGTGCGATTTTTATAACGGTTTCGAAGAAAATCGTTTCGTTTTGTATGTAAATTCGAAATAGAACTTGTTTAGCACAGACGGAGCTCGCGAATTTGAGAACGATTCTGCTTCTAGTGGATTTGTGTAATTTTGTAATGCTTGCTACACAGAGTGTATCTAAAAGTAGACACCTAATACCTACTGATTCATATTAAATATGATGATGCTATTAACCGTTCGAGGACGATAAATGTGCTTCGGACACGTCATTCCGATAATGTGATCTTCAATAATCCATTTTGAAATATTCCTCAGAGTCAGCACGGCATACAAATTGTCATTAATATTTGACAAAATTATTTATTTATTAATGGTTTAAACCAGATGTAAATATTAACATTTTTAAACTTTTATATAACAGCTTTAATTAGTATAAGTATCTATCATATGTCGTTACCAATATGTTTAAATATTCATTTTAATACTAAACCTACAGGAAGGGTCTGCAGTTACAGAGTAGGGCAAGTTCTAAAGCTCTAATCTGATATCAAGCACTTTTCATTATCGGTGAAGTACTTTAGCGCGTTTTACAGTACAATACTTTTCAATTTACAAGTACTATTGAAAAAAGCAATGTAATTTGGTCCTTTAATCAAGCATCGCTTTTAGGACTAAGTTTCTTTGACGTTAAACAGACTATTAAAAAAGAGATGTAAGGAAACTCAACTTTCTCTCGATTTTATATTGACGTCACATTATTAAAAAGTATATACAATATACGTTTCATAAATTCATTCAAGTAATATAAGAGTTGGATTATTTATTATTGTATTGGAATAATTCATTTAACTCGAAGAAGAAATTATTTGATAATTACACAAGAAAGTTTCATACAAAATAAAGCACGTATTATTCCAAACATAAAAATAATGAAATAGTTGAATTAATAGTTTTTGTCTTGTAATGTTTTCAAACCTTGTACTGAGCATCCTTCACGTGCGAGTAAACTTTGATCTATGTTTGATCAACACCTCCAACGAAAGTCTTAGATCCTGTTTCGCAAGAACCTGCATACATTGAAACGACTGCCACAAACTCGAAACAGCAACTTCCCGAAATGAGCCCACGTGAACTGTATCCACGTTGAATATTTGTATATCACGTATCCAAGTTTTTACAAGCAATAATTTTCAAGCATCTGCGAGTTCGCTTCCTAAAGCATCTTTCATTCAAGAGACTTCTTTTCGTAGATCATATTTCATTCTCCGTAACATTCCCGACAAGTAAAATTTATGGACTTGAGCGCACCTCAAAAGGCTTGGGCTTTAAACTATGTATATTGCGGTCCCTTTGTTTGCCTCAGTGATCCAGGAATGACGATAGATAGAAGCACTTTGAATTTTTTGTATAATTTTTAATTCATCTTAAAAATATAACATTTTATTTTTCTCTCCAATATGTGTTCTATACTTCCACCTTAACTTTTCAATTACCACAATTTTCTGAAGACTTTTTCATATTTTCCATAGTTAACGAATTCTAAAAAATAAACAGTAATACTTCAAAGTGTATTGCACTTGATAATTTCATCTTGTGCAATGTATATTTTGAAATATTTTTCGGATTAATTTCATAATTTTGAAATGTCATTATTAGACTGTAGATGTTTAAGCACTTTTCAATTTTTGTAGGCACATTTTAAGAAAGTGTTACCAAATAGAATTCTGTTTTTATTGGTAATAGCATTTGTAGTTCAAAGATAAGTAAAACTCGTGCTAAATTCTATTTAATTTATTAGTCTAGCATATTTTGAAAATTTTTATAATCCATAAATGCATAAAGATCCGCAGTCTAGCTATTAACAAACTAATGAAATTGCATTTTTTCGATTTTATAATTACACAAAGTTATAAAACGTATATCAATAATTTTCGAAAAATATTCCAGATTAATGTCAAGAATACCTGAAGTTTTTGTTTAGGAGAAAGAAATATAATCAAAAAATACAGATTATAAATGCTCTTTCTGAGACCAAGGGTGAATAAACAACAGCGAAAATGCTGAACGACACTATTTCCTTTGAAGGAAAGTGTCTTTACCTTCTGAGCTTCTTGCAGCACCTTTATTTCTTTGCTCTGCTTTTTAACGAAATCTGTTGTTTTTTGCTCGTTTACTTTTTCCTGAGAGGTCTTTACATATTTCGTAGCACGGAGCGACACGTTTACGAAGTTCTCTTGAATTTGTGCTAGCTTCAATGGAAATACTGCGTTGCCCGAGTCTATCCAATTGTTTAATCGTAGTAAAACATTCATGCTGCAGAAATTTTGACGGTAGTTGCTCGGGATATGGAATTTACGCTTTTTCCCTTTCTTTTTCCTCAAAAAACTTGATTCAACCATGGCTCTCTGATGTTGATTAAATTCTTCAAGTCTGTACTGTACTATACTGTCTTTAAAGCTAACGATAAAGGAAAGATATATTTTTAGGGATCAAAAGTCGAGTCTGAGGGATGAATCAACCATTTAAAAACTATCTGTGACAATACACTAAAAATATAATTTTTATAACAAATGAGTTGGAATTTCTGTAGAAGACATTTCATCAGTTTCATTATTAAATATGTCAAACTGTTAGCAGCAACAGGCAAGGGGTGATTGTACATTTAACAAATAAGTTGGAAATTTAGAATAGTCTTTGTATAATATTTATAACTTATTGGTAACTACAAGAATTAAGTACATATGTTGAATTATAAGACAGTTTCATATTATTTGTAAAAGTAACATATCAGATTTTCTTTTAGTTTTTAGGTTACGATATAGAGAATAAAACAGAAATTAATATTGCAATTTTTGGAGGTACATGCAATGTTTTGCTGAAGGTTCGTTTTTAGAAAAAAAACTTTCTAAATTTTGTAATTTAAAGATAATTTCCAAAACTGTATGAATTGGCCTCGAAAGGAAATATAGCTTACACCTGAATTCTGAATCTGCTGCAATTTATGCATTGCGGAAATTCCAAGAATAGCAGACATCCGGGTTGCGTCACTTTAATGCCATCGGATTCGGAAGTCCATTATTCATTTGTGCGCCACCATTCGATTAATTATTATCCTGATAAACGTCACCCGGTGTGCGATTCCGCGATAAATCGTTATTCCACAAACAGGTGTAACCGATGAAACGAGCAATTGATCTCACGAACATTACGGGAGGTGATTAACCTCGCCATTTTTTAGGGAGGGTCAGCGATCATAGGATGAAACATGTTGCAACCTTGTTCGACATATAAGCCAAAATCGATTACAACTACAACTGTAAGCACCATTAAACTAAACGCAGTTACGCATGTAGTCAAAAAATCATTGAAAGACACAGATAAATGCATAATGATAAATAGTCACACTTTTTTCGTTCACTATTAGGGTTTGCAATACCTGACCAAAAATACAATACCGGTATTGGGTATTTCTTTAAATACCGTTCTACCGGAATATCGGTATTAATGCCAGTATTAGGAATTTTCAAAAATCTACAAAAACACAGTAGTTTCTATGCCATATTTATTAGTTTTATACAAAAAATAATAAACTATAAAAATATAAACAATATTGTGATGGACAAATATAAAATAAAAGAACAAATGTTATAATCAAATATTATTAATAAGAACGGTAAAATAATAATTTTTAACATTAGAAACACAAAATGTAATATACAAAATAAACCGTTACAGTATTATAATACAATAAAGGAACAAAATATATAGTATTATTTTTAAGACGAAACTAATAACTAAGATTAAAGAGATAATATAGATACTAAGAGTAAGTTCTTATTATAAATAAATTTAACTAATTGATTAACTGCATATTTTTAATTTGTGATTGTAAAAAACTTAATGCATCCATTGACCTATCATTAAAGATCGCAACGTATTTTTCTGCAGAAATTAGAAGCAGTTGAAAACGCTGGTTGATGGTACTGTTAATAATGCGTGATACACTTCCTCTAAATATTTGCCTCGGTTTTGGAGAAATGTATTTTTTCTATTACTTTTTTATTATTGTTTGTGGCAATTTTTTTATTTATAGGCAATTCTAATTCAGCAAATGATAATACAGCAAATGATTGATGTTGGTACTACTGTAAATACGTATTTCAAATAAAAGTAGATGCCCCAAAAAATATTTATTATTTATAGCTAATACCGAAAATACCGATATTATACTTTAGCAAATACCGGTTTTACGAAGTTGCAAAATACCACGAAATACCGGTGTACCAGTATTGCAATCCGTATCCACTATTAATTCATTATATGATCTAAAAAGTTAATTTAATTTCTCGCAAGGCGGAAGATTATTTAAAATACCAGTTGAATAATTGGAAAAACCAAAGAGTTAAAAGAGCGCGGATGCAGTGAGACTACCCCGGACAATTCTTTCAGTTTTTCAAAAGTGGTTTTTGTAACATGTAATTTAGCATCGGGTTCGCAAAGCATAAAGAACCCTTTGTGTATTCTATCAAGGTTTATTGTTGGAACAAATACTAACAGCCATTCACTCTGAATTCGGTTTGCAATACAAATTTATTGAATACTAACGCTACACTGACACACGACAAAGAACAGGAATGCCGAATTCGTTTTAATACTGAAATTACCGATCGGTCAAGCTGGACTAGTTACTACTTTCTGCACAAATTACAGAAGTGCATGAATTAAGATTTTATCGAGGTTCATTGTAGAGTGCGCACGAAGAAATCAACTTACTCGAAATCGTTTTACAAAAGCAGTTTTGTATTTCGAATTACTCTGAAATAGCACGCATAAAATAAGCATTGCATGTTTCATATCCGTGTTCTTCGAAATCTGTGATTTTTCGGATTTTAAGACAATGGAACTCATTATCTGCGATGTCTATTCGGCTGTTCTTCCGTTTACGGTCCACCTCAGAATTCGATGAAATTTTGAAAATATTTTTTTTTACTAAAATGACTAATAAAACTAAAATTTACTAAAAGGAGTACCTCAATTTGTTAAATGGCACCCCCCATTATTTATTACATATTCTTGTAGCTGATTTCCAAACCTTTCCAAAACACTATAATCAAATGTTTTTTCAGCAATTTCTTTTCGAGTTATAATAATTCAAAGGTACAATACCGCCGGCATTAGCGTTAACCGACATGAACCACGTGGAGGTTTCATGGTCGGATTTACCTTTCTTGTGAGTGTGCGCGCCACACTATGCAGTAATAGTGCGTCAATATTTAACTAATACTTTCCCAAACCGATGAATAAGAAGAGAATATGTAATAAAAGAATTGGGGGTGCCATTTAAAAAAATCGAGGTAACTTTCACGTGACCTTCAAATGACTCTTCAAGTTCAAACCAATGGCACGATCTTATAGCCCTTGCGAAACCATGAAATACATGTCTGAACCATTTTTCTCTAAAATGCTTTATTTTTGAGATATTCGACCGTTTCCAGACTTTTATAACACCCTGTATGTGCACAGTGTATCTCTCACATTTGATAATACATTCGAGGAAAGGTGAATCTGCCGGAAAAAATGAATTTCAAATATGGAGTACCTTTTGTGTGCAAAGTCTCATTTTTAATTCTACCAAATAACACGTATGTCTAGTTGAAATTCACGCTCAATTTTTTCAATATGAACAAAGCCATCCCATTTATTTTTTCATGTTGGTCCATTCCTTTTCTCACATGTTGCCGTTGTCAATATGAATACGACGCGCAGAATTATCTGTCGGATCCATTTCCGACGTATTAATATAATATTTGTGCAGAAGCAACTGTTGTCGATGTATTTGCTTTTAACGTTAATGAACTGCTTTCTGCGTGATATGCTATATGCAAATGCATTATTTGTTACAACTCATGCCTTTTAAGAGGGGTGGTGGGAGTAAGATATCCGTCATAAGTGAAAATAAATTTTCAATATCTTATAGAGAAAAAGAAAACCATAATTTGGCGAGACAATCATGCCTTAGAAATAAAAATATGTATTTTATCGAATTCAATTATGTCAAATTATAGAATGAAACAGATCAAAAACCAACCCTTATTACTAGACTGCAGAACTATACAGGGTGTATTAGCCAAACCAGGCCACCTAAATATCGCCTTTATTTTTAATGATATGAATAATAATAATTAATTAATTGGTTATCGATCGTAATTTATCTTCAGGATAATACAAAGTTTTTATTCGCGGCGCAAAGGTTCGATCATTTACAACAACAAATAGCTATATTGTAGGACACTAAACGCTGGATTCGGATTTGAATCTTCAGGTTCGAGAACCACGTTGGCTATTACAAATGTTTGTAATCAGTTTTTAAAAGAAAGGAAGGTGTTTCATCCTAGACCCGCTAGAAGACTCATCAGTAAGGCTATCTAGCGGGCCCTGCCTTATACACAGGATGTTCGAAGGCAATTTGAGAAACATATTTATACTGAAAGGTGACATATCAGTAACTAGCGAGAAAGTCTTTCCGACGGTCGTGTCCATCTAGGACGAAACACCTTCCTTTCTTTTAAAAACTAATTACAAACATTTGTAACACAGCCAACGTGGTTCTCGAACCTGAAGAGTCAAATCCGAATCCAGCGTTTAGTATCCTACAATACAGCTATTTGTTGTTGTAAATGATCGAACCTTTGCGCGAATAAACACTTTATACAGTATTTTATGCGTAAATGTCCCAAAAGTCTGAGCCATAAAAGTCCCTGATCTATCCCCACTACTGCGGGGTATACCCCCTTGAAGAGCCAAGAAGCTCGAGAGGCCTCGGTCGCCGAGAAGTATATCATGCAGCTCGGGTGTCTCGATGAGACCGCCTAATCAGAATTTCCAACTTCCTTATTTTTTTATGGAACTTTAAGTTCCATATTTGTGGCATTTTTCTGATTAAAATCATACCAAGCATGATATAATTCCGATGATATTTACTTGTGTAATTTACTTGTATAGTTGTGTATTACACAAGTAAATATCATCAGAATTATATCATATTTGGTATGATTTTAATCAGAAAAATACCACAAATATGGAACTTGAAGTTCCATAAAAAAATAATGAAAAATAAGGAAGTTGGAAATTCTGATCACATTGTGTTTACACTTGGGTGTTTATCTCGGCGACCAAGGCTTCTCGAGCTCGGCTGTCCTTCTCTTCGTTCGGCAACAGTCAAAGAATAGTGTCCCTGATGCATATATGTCCCTCGGCAGACCCGTGCTAGGGACTTATATACATAAAATACTGTATTATCCTGGATATGAATAATATTTATGGCATAATTTAAATAATATCGAAGGAGGAATATCATAGAAGAACAATTGAAGATAATGACTTAAACATATTCAAATGTATTTTTTCAGCCTCTGCAAGATGTAACAACAAAAAAAACATTTTCCCGATAAAAAGATAACGATGACCTTGAAAAAAACTATAAAAAAATAACCGGACATAAAAAATTGTTCTTCTATGATATTCCTCCTTCGATACCGTTTAAGTTGTAAATATTTTTCGTGTCATTCAAAATAAAGGAGATATTTGGGTGATCTGCGTTGGCGAAGACACCCTGTACACAAGATAAAATTGTTTGGATCAACTGCAACAAACAAGGGCCTTTCAATTTTTTAATAATGTTCATATGCTGCAACTAATACATCTTTGTCATAAATGCGTAAAATCCGCAATCTACTTATCATACATATTAATTTAGTCTCTTTAAGTAAAACCTGTTTAGGTGAACTGGTAGAAAAGGTTCTCCTCTCCGATTTCATATGTTGTCAAGGTCACCGTAATGTATGAAGCGATAAATAAGTTTCCTCGTATGTACCATCTTCCGTCATTACGCGTGCGAAAAAAAACATGTTCAGCCCCAAATTAATGAGACACCATCCATAATCGTTATTTCTAAGTTAGGGTACGAACGATGAGAATATTGTATTTGCCGTATTCGACATTGTAAAACTGTGTCAAGTTGTGATAATTTCCGAAGCTATCGCGTGATAAATCATTCTACAGCGTTCCTGCGTTGACGTGGGACTTAATGAGAGGCGTTAACGCAAATTCCGGGATTTCCACGTTCGTCAAACACCGACTTTTATTTGGACACGTTTCGAGGAGCAAGAGCATCGAGCTTCCGCTGACGGTTGCAGCTTTTGGAGGAATTTCGGAACGTAAATCTGTTCTCGTAGACGACGACGACGACGACAACGACGCTCGAAGGGAAGTTCCGCGTTGCCAACTTCACTGCATCAACTTTGATGTACGAACTGTGAGCA
This sequence comes from Lasioglossum vierecki, assembly GCA_028455595.1. NCBI lineage: Eukaryota > Metazoa > Arthropoda > Insecta > Hymenoptera > Halictidae > Lasioglossum > Lasioglossum vierecki. The sequence continues at coordinate 1,320,831 of CM052340.1, read as the reverse complement.
GTCGAATTTTCTTGTCAGAATGTACACTTTAAAATGCAAATCTCTGGCAATATGCATTTCCGCAATGTACACCCTGCGTCAGAATGTTACGCTTTCTTCAGTTGAATGATACTGTTATTACCAAAAGTATTTAGTTGAATCAACTAACGAAGAAAGTTAGGCGAGTGCAGCAATGTCGCGATGTATGTCAAAACTTCGGGACTGAAATGTCATTTCTATGACAGACATTTCTTGGTCCCCTATCGTCAGGCTTGAACGTAGAAAAGGATAGTGAGTGAACAAAACATCGACGTCAATGCTAATTTCAGTGTCATCAGATTAACCCAGAACTCTTCTTTACTCATTTCTCCTAACAAAAAATTATTTAAAACAAAAATTTCGGTTAGTAATATTTAAGCGTGTGATATTTTACGAGTATTCTACAGGGTGTCTCAAAATTCCTTCAACATCCGGAAATTGGAGGTTTTTGAGTTCATTTGAAGCAATATTTTCCTTTGCAGAAATGGCATCAGCGGCTTTGTTAAGGATTTATTAACAAAAAATACGGACCAATCAGGGCACGACCTACACGCGTGTTGTAGCAGTCAGATCGGCGCGCCAACTATCAATTGGTTGACTGTGCCAATACGCGTCTAGCCGTGCTCTGATTGGTCCGTACTTTTCGTTAATAACTCCTTAACAAAGCCGCGAACGCCATTTTTGTAAAGGAAAATATTGCTTCAAATATCGAGTGACGAAACGTCTCTCTCACGAATCGTCTCTCTCTTTCTCAGAAACAGGCCTCCTTCAGATCCATGGGAAAGAGAGCTAAATATTCTTGAGGACGCTGATTGGTAACTGCAACTTTCGGCAGGAACTAATCAGTGCATTTTCTTCCTCAACGCGAACGGACTAGAATTCAAACGCAGACAGTTCACTGCTAGCTTTCGGACAAGCAATATTGTTGAATCCGCGAATAGACAAGCACAACACACCGGTCGTTGTTTGTCGATCTAAGTATTAGTTTGAAGACTTGCATCGCGGTATTACATGGTCCAATGATCGGGACAATCGTGCCAAATTCCGCGCTACAATTCTAAACTCCTTGCGTGTGCTAGCGTATAAGGCAGGACCTGCTAGAATTGCCTTACTGACGAGTCCACTAGCAGGTCCGGGACGAAACGCTTTCTTTAATGCATTCCTTTAAATCGATCCGATCAAATCATTGTCTTATCACTTTACCTATTGAACCGGCTACCCAATATTAATTTGGCGGGTAGCATCCAGTCGTACGAGGTCATTCTCGAGTCGATGTGTCCGCAGTTTCATAACCGGGCTCAAGCCTTACAACCTTGAGTAGGAATAAATCCACACGTCACTTGAGAGTGTCCTCGGGAAAACACGACTAAACATTGCATTTAGATGTACAGTTAGAAGCATACTCATCACACACAGTTTAAATCAGAATAACTTTTTTACGAATGGATCAAACGATTTCAGTTTCTCTGTAAGGCTAGAAAAAGTAGCTCAGTGAATGAGGTCTAATAAATACTTTGAAAATTTGGTGAGAATCGTGAAAAACAATAATAAAAATTGATTTTTACAACTTTTTTAGCTGGGCCAATAACGAAAATTTAAAACATGTGCTTGGTCAACTCGTATAAATTATATACGTTCTAAACATTTCATTGAAATTGATTATTAACTGGTTTACGAATTATGAACATCATAGATCTTTCAAACATGTAATTATCGTGTTTGTACTCGTTTTAATCGGAAAGACGTGACAAAAGCGTTGGTGAAAGTTTTGTTTAAAAACAATTGAAAACAAAATAGTTTTGTTATTCGATTGAGCATATGTTGAGACGTTACTGTATACTTTCCATAAAACAAAAGCTATAGGATGGAGGATCTAGGTGCCCGGTAGTGCACCAGCCAAGTTCTTGCAGTACCTCCTTTTACACGAAACAACTTAACCGTTTCTTAGAGGCTTGTAACTCGGAACTGGAGGCAGATGGAGAAATGTAATATCGTTCACTTGTTAAATGCTTTCATGTCCCAATATTGAGAAAACATTAATCTTCCAACATTAGTAGGTTCCGAGATATTGGACCTCAAAAACCGCTTTTGACACCGACTGACTAACTGACTGACTGACAGATCATCAAAACCTTTTGGGTACTTCCCATTGACCTACAAGCATGAAATTTTGCACATCGCAATAAATACTGATGAAACAAAAACAATCAACAAAAATCGTCGAAATCTCAACAAAAACATTTTGTAAGCAGGAGCCAAGTTCTCTATGGCCGTAAAAAGATGTGAGATCAAACAAAATACGACCAAATTCGTTAGTTTACAAATACCTCTTGCAATACTGAAAAAAGCGTTTGTAAAAATTAGTTTAAAGGCGCGCTATTTAATTTTTAAAGAGTTACATGAGGGCAAAATCATTCAAACTTGGCCGTTACTTTTTAAACCAATGGCCATAAAAGGTGTTACGTAGCGGCCAAGTTTGAATAATTTAGCCCTGCATGTAACTTTTTAAACATTAAATGTTTAATAAATTTTAACTAAATTACGGCGTACAGGTTCGATCCTAAGTTACTAACTAAGCTGTTTTACAAATTTATATTACAAAAAGTAATATAGTAAAAGTAATATATTCGACGTTTCGGTACGTCTTGGGACCATTTTCCGGAAAATATAAATTGCGTCTGTAAGAGAAAGTGAATTATATTTTCCATGTTAAAGAGTGAATTGATAAACTAGAAAAAACTAACAATTTTTTTTATTTTTTATAACAAAACTTACTTGCTTAGTGTAAAAGCATGATATTTTTGGTCGTCAAAAAAGCACGTGTTGGACTAAGTGTCGGCAAGATACATAGTAAAATGATAATCGATGTTAGCATGTAGGAGACGACAAACGTCGTAGTTTGAAAAAGGAACCAATCAGAGAACATAAAGATCTATCATTGGATGATCTATCATTGGATATATGGCGATTAATTTGAACATCCATATCACAAATTAAACGCAGTCTAACCTTTATATCAACCAGTGAAGGTTCGTCAAATAACATTCAATATGTTTTTAAAGTGGTGTGAGCTGTTTTAAGATTTCTTTAATGGTTAGAAAGATTCATCATAAAACATTACTGGTTCAGTAATGCCGCGTAATATTCATGTATTTTAGGTGTTTCATACCTAAGATTTACGCATTGCTGTCTAATCATGATATAAATATAAATTTGTAAAACAGCTTAGTTAGTAACTTAGGATCGAACCTGTGCGCCGTAATTTAGTTAAAATTTATTCAAAATTAGCGATCGTGAACAAACAAAACAGTTATTAAATGTTTAAGTATTGCTTTTTTCAGTATTGCAAGAACTATTTCTAAGCTAACGAACTTGGCCGTATTTTGTTTGATCCCACACCTTTTTACGGCTACAGAGAACTTGGCTCCTGTTTACAGGATGTTTTTGTTGGGATTTAATTTATTCAGAGGCATGTGACTGATGTTATAATAATAAAATCGTGGTATTAAAAGCGTAAACATTAAAAAGAAACTGAAGTACTGCGGTGAGAAACGCATAAATCACGAATGAAGTGGATCGCGAAGAGTCTATTCCTACATGATCGAGTTCACGTCACTTCGCGTAGCAAGAAAGAATTACATCCATACGACAATAAAACGAGGTCTGGTCAGCTTCGGAAAGTGCTCGAAACCCCGGAGGACTTCTCCCGAAAGTTTAAGCAGAACGAATAGGTGTAGGGGAAAGACGGAAAAAGTGTGCGAAAGAGCAAGAGCAGCTCGTCTGAGGCATGAACCGAGATAGCTTACGTTCACTAATAAGCGGAGTTCACTTTGTGTTCGTAGGATAACTCAGAACATTCTCGAACTTTTAAAATCCTTCGCGCCCCCTTTATTTTCCATTTTCTATCGCCGTGAATTAACGAGGAACGGCAAAAACCTAGAAACTAAAGTCATTATATGAATTATACGAATTTCAGTTTGCAAACGATGTTCGCCGAGAAAGGAAAAGGGAATTATTATTATTAGGAATTTGATTTGGGAATTATCAGTGTTAAGATTATTCAATATAAAATTAATAAAAAATATTTATAAATTATTTAAAAATTTTAATTATCATAAATTGGAGAATGCATAATATAAAATAATTGTAATTATATTAAAAATACAACATAATCGAACCATGAAATTTGCCCAGAAAATTGAAATGGATTCAAGTGTCAATTTCCTTGACGTTAGTATTATTAGAGCAGGTAAAGAATTAAAAACAAATTGGTTTCACAAAACTAGCTGGTCTGGCAGATACGTAAACTTTTATTCTTTTCATTCTTTATAACATAAGATTGGACTTATCAAAGGTCTTATTGATCGTGCCATCCTTTTAGCGAATCCTGAATTCAGATCAAACAATCTGTCACTCATTAGAAGTGTACTTAAACAGAATGGATACCCTTTAAATCACATTTCTAATATCATCAAAGAACGAGTTTTTAACATATACCATCCTCTTTTTGTCGAAAAGCGAAAACAGGAAAGATTCAAAACAAGAGGTCCAATAAATTGGAAAAATACAGTTGTTATCCCAAATGTAAGTAACATTTTTAGTGACATTAGGAGAATTTTCAAAAGGTTTTCAAGGTTGGAATACACACGATTTATAACATACCACTTTATTTAAAAAATTGGTTCTCACCAATAAAAGATAAATTGCCATTATTAAAAAGTTGTAATGTAATATATGGAATACCATGCAGAGACTGCAACCACGAATACATTGGACAGACATCTAGACACCTAGGCACACGTATTACTGAGCATAAACGTAATTGTTTTGGCCCCAACGCAACACACGGCTTTGACGAGCCATTCATTGGAGTCTAATCATATATTTGATTTTGACAACACCAAAGTAGTTGACAGAGAAGTTCACTAACCTAACCAAAAGGCTACTATTGGAAACGATTCACATGATTAAACAGCATAGCGTCAATCTTAGGTAGGAAACTCCTAAAATTCATGATTAATACGCAGCATTACTGGACCAGTAATATTTATGATAAAGTTTCCTATCATATAACTTTAATTTAGGTCTTACCCATTGAAGTTGCAACTTGTTCTCTCGCATACAATAGAAAATGTATTATATCTGATCATGCAACATGAATGTCAATTTATAATCTATGGACTTAATTTCAAATGTACCGCCATATACTGATTTAAGGATGTTCTGAAGCTATATGAAAACGCAAGAAAATCTTTGAAAATTTAACAAAATATAATTCTTACTAAATTAATGCAATTACCAAAATTTGGGTTCGATTCACTGCACCGTTTAATATTTATAAAGTTTGTACATTTTAACACGTCTTCTTATAGAGAATTCATAAAATTCCACTTCAAACCCAATTTAAACCTTGAAAAAACGTAACTAGAAACTCCATTTTTTAAATATATAGTAAAAATTATGTTCTTTATTAGGATTCACTAAACAGTTACAGAGCAAAAAATTATAAACTGTTATAAAACGTTAAAAAATTACAAAACAAAAAGTCACCTTTTTTGTTATTATCAGAAATTTTCAGTAATAACCATCAATATTGTTTTCTGAGGTATTTTTAATTTATTTAAATATTTATTTTTAACTTTTTATTGCAAACTGTATATATCGAATATCACAAATTTAATATCTTGAAGTTCAAATCAGGGGGTACAATCATTTGCAAAAATTACTTACAATTTTTTATAATATGAAGACAATTTGATAAAAAAATAAATACAATATGAAATTCACTAATCAAACGAAAGCTTTTTATTAATCTATTTTTTAAATGCGAAATATACTCGTGAATGGTTTTCACTTCTAATATATTGATGGATTTCGAATTTTTTGTACTTTTGTCTCCCATTGCACCTCCAGAACATCCTTAAGATCCTCGATCTCTATGTTCAGACTAGTGTGTCTATATTCTCAATTCCTATGTGTTATGGTTTTGACTCTGTTCGAATGGTCACTTTGACCACAGTACAATTTCAACCAGCATCGTGGTCAAACCAATTTTCAATGTTTAAATTACACATTTTACCTATACATAACAAGTAAGCACTAATATTTCTTTCTTTTTTTCAATGTTTAATCCACCTACATTACATACTATTTTTAATATTATCTAGACGTAAAATCTCTTAGGAAAAAGTCCAAATCAGAATCGAAACGTTAGAGTGTAAATTGTAAAACTGCTAATAGTTATTTAAATTGATCGAAACTGTGCGCTGAAAATAGTAACAAATTAAGTAATAATCGAACCATGTATCAAAGCGATCTGAACTGCAACGCATACATTACAGAATTAGAAGAACAATGCATATAACACGAGTAACATCGATAGCCTACGCTATAGCAACATTTATACAGGGTGTTCCAAAATTCGTGTACTTCCCGGAAATGGGAGGATCTTTGGGTCATTTGAAGCGACATTTTCCTTTACAAAAATGACGCCAGCGGCTTTGTTTAGGAGTTATTAACAAAAAACACGGACTAATCTGAGCGCGGCTACAGCGGATTCATTCTGCCTCGGCCAATGGCGCCGCCACGCTAAGCGGGACCTGTCGCTGAGTCGGACTCCGTTTGCTATAGCCGCGCTCTGATTGGTCTGTGTTTTTTGTTAATAACTCCTAAACAAAGCTGCTGGCGTCATTTTTGTAAAGGAAAATGTCGCTTCAAATGACCCAAGGAACCTCCCATTTCCGGGAAGTACACGAATTTTGGGACACCCTGTATCACAAGTAGTTCATATCCAAACACGCATTGATTAAATTAAGACGAATGCTAAACAATCAGATTAAAACAATTTGATGTATTGAACAGATCATATTAAGTTAAGACATTATTTTTCATACATTTAAAAAAAAAATTCATTTCGAAGAATCAAAAAGTCTTTCTAATTAACATAATACATCTCGGAATATACTACAAGGTATGATTATAAATAAATAACTAGTCCACTGGTCATACAAACTCAAAAGAATTATGTGCAACATGAAATAGATTAATATAGAATGTAAACAATAGTTTCATTAATGGTAAATATGAAAATAAAAGCACTTAACAGTTTATATCTATGCAGCTTGTTATTTGTGTTTCGGAAGCAACTATAGTTTCTGAAAATTTCTTGCAGCAGTAAATACAAGCAGAGTTAAACCTGCTTTTCGTTCTATGTAGGTGTATTGTTCGCAGACGATCGCCTATGTTATTTTCAACGACCTAATAAGCAAGTTCCTAGACAATATTGAAGTCCTAAAAGTCCTAAAGGACCGCGCGGAAACTTTTCCTGATTCTGTTCGTTTTCGAACTACAACGACAAGGGAAGCAAATAAAGTCCATGAGGGTAGAAAAGCTAAAAGTGTGAAATAAAGTAAAAAGAAAAGGCACCCCAGGGAAAGATGTTGTAGAACTCACGAAACATAATATTGATGAACAGTATAATTTAATATCAACCCTTTGGGGCGAGAATTTTTCGAGATATTAAGAATTCTTCCAGGTAACGATGTCATGTGTAAAAATCTTGGATAATGAAACTATATATAATAATCTGTCGTTGCATAGATAAAAGTATATCATATGTTTGCAACTTTGAGAATTAGATTTATGTCGAAATTCGTCCTCAAAGTGTTAAATTTTTTGTTCAATTTTTACAGCATTCTATCGATGAGATTATATTCATACTTCGTTACAAAAAATTATGAATCGATAAAAATATGGTTTCTTTCACAGCTGCTTTGATGGAAGTATATAAATATGTAACTTGTTTCGATATTTCTACGAGATATTGCATGTAAGTGACCCTGAAGAGGATCATTGTTTGTACTATTAATATTTCGATAATTCTTTTACGTTATAATTATAAAACGTTTCCACGCGTAACAATTTTTTCTCAATCTGTACACAATTAAAAACGCTGCAAAAATGTGAAAACTGTGCAGGAACTTCGTTCGTGTTCAATTTAGACTCGCTACTCCAATATTAATTTAGAGAGTGGTCTGCGCGTGGAACGCATAGAAATTTTAAGTTTGCGAAAATTTTAACAAGGGAGAAATACATTTCCCGATAAGTAAATTGAAGCAGAATTTCCTTGGCGCCACAATTTCAATGTGGGCCCAGTTAAAGATGCTATTAATAGTAGTTGGTGTGAACAACTTTTTTTATCTAAGTTAAATTTGGGTTAGGTTATTCCTGTAAGCTAATTTTTCTAACTTCTTTAAAAAACTGGTTTGATTGAATTTTTAAGAGATTATTCCATTGAAATAGCGTTTGCATGTCAATTTTAACGACTGTTGCTAATTAAAATGTTCCTGAACCCTTATTAGGTCAATTTTATGGTCCTGCAAAACTGGAAACGTGTTGAGATCGTGTCATACTCATCCACAATTATTCTAAATGCTCAACTTCACGTTGTGATGGCACACGTACGCGATTTGCGCACAGCACTTGTAACAAAGACGTAATAGCAAGTACAATACCGCGTCAAGTACCGCTGTAAAACTGCAATTTTGTCAGCGTCAAGAAAAAAGATACATCGATCACCGGGTTGATCGATCCACCATCGGCGTAGCTTTCGCAGTGGAAGAGCCTTTTTCAGAGCGAACGTCTGAGAACTGCTGATCTAGGAAGAATGGCCGAAGGCCCTAAGGATTAGGAAAAGAGGACGAGTAGAAGAAGAATTCCACTCGTAAAACACGAGAGTATGAGGATGAAAGGAATGATCACATATTATATATGAACATACAGGGTATCCCAAAAATGCCGCATTTTCTTGAAACAGCCAACTACCAAGTCCATTTGAAGTAACTTGTTCCGTTGCGAAAATATTCTACGCGACTTCGTTGAGGGGGTAGCTTCTTATTTCTCGGTAATACGAAGATGGCGTTTTTCAGCAGTCAAAGTATTGAATCTTTATAAAGAATGTATTACTCAATAGAGTCAGTCTCTGACTATCGCTGGGTTTTTCTATTGTGTATTGATCACACAATATCTTATACGTCTCATTTCTCGGTAATACAAAGATGAAGTTTTCCAATAGTAAAAAAAATCTAATTTTTACGTTTATGCGGCATAATTTGCAATATTTGACAGAATGTAGCTGTCGCAGCTTTATTCTTTCGAACAATGAAAATTACGCCTTGTAAATGTAAAAATAGAACTTTTGTGGCTTAGATTGATCTTTTATTTACCGCTTTTCACTACTGAACAATCTTTGCATTGTCGAGAAATGAGAAGGTGTATATCGCACACTTTGCTATCCTGGACACGAGAGTCTACCCTCTTAAAAAGTTATTATTAAAACTTGTGAGATTTAAAACGAAAAACGTGGAGCGCAAAATGCATAAATTATCTATCGCATGCGCCCCACGTTTTTCGGGGACGAGTCAGAGTGCGCACGCATAGTAAAGTAGAGGGGGTTGTCGAACTAAGTGGGGATCGCTGAACGCGATGACGTAGTTCGCGGGGGGATGAAAAGGTAAATATTTAATTGTTATTTTCTCCGAAACGGTAAGACTTTTAAAAAAAAAATTTTTTTGAATAATGCATTGTCATCCAGTTCTGAGCCATGTGTGCAATTTCAAGTCTCTAGCTCATCAGGAAGTTAGTTTAAAATCAATTGCAAAATTTGCCACCGAACAAACAGATAAACAGACAAACAAACAAGAAAGCGAGCTAATTAAAACGTGGTAATAAAAAACACGAAACAATCAAAGGGCGGCGGATACAGGGAATTCCGGACCCACAGTGACCGCGCTGAGCTTAACGTTGGCCTTGGCCGACCCGATCCACTGTAGCCGTGCTTTCATTGGTCCCTGTTTTTCGCAAATAACTCCTTAACCCCTTGCCGTAACATTTTCTTTACAGTCACGATGATTAAAACATCTTCATCCCTGAAAACATCTCTAAAATCATCCCTTAAACATCGATTACCAACAAATTAAATTTTATTGCATCTAAAAAGAAAAGTGGCGATTCGTCGCGAGTCTGCTTCCTTAAATACGGCAAGGGGTTAGCAAAGCCTCGGAGAACATTTTCTTAAGTTCTCATTCAATGCTCTCCTATCCGGTCCAACGGTTGAAATATATAAAATAACCTACTCGTTTCTGAATACTTCTGAGTTAAATATTTAAGAAAACTGTATAGTTTTTTAAAAAGCTGCTTGTTTACCAGCCAACGATTATTTATATCTAATTCGTATTGTATTATATAAAGTATAATAATGTATGGCAAAATAATCACTACTTTGAGATCCTAATTGGATTAAATAAAAAGGAAAAATATTTTCTTAATGGGAAAAGTTACGTCAAATGACCTCAGCAATCACGTCTTTCAAGTCTAACATTTTTAGGACACTTGGTACATCTCCGCGGCCCGTGATTTTTTCGGCGACTCTTCGATTCCCTTCAGAATAGTTTCATGTTGTCTGCGAGCGGGGCCAGCATTCCGCTAATTAAACGTGTACAAGGGTATTAGAGGTGGCCCAATTACGTCTATATATCTTTATGTAAATTTTCTAAGCTGCCGCTGCGAGAGGCGAAACTCGTGTACCATCCCGCCGGATTTCATCCATGCGTGGGAAGCTCGATTACTGCGTCCGAATAATAAGCGTGTCTTTAACCGACGCAGAAACGATACACGAAAATCCCGATTGAGTTTGTTCGAAAGTTTCGAGCCGAGCTCTAGCGACCCCGCGGAAATTCGATGCGCGCGTTCCGAACAGAACGCGAAAAGTGGATACGCGTAAAGAGAAACAGATGCAAATTGGATTACGCGACATGAAATAAATGTCGCGCGAGCGAGAATATGAATTCGGAGCGGGGTACTTAATGCGTCCGAAATTCAGCTTGCATCTCGCTCGCGCTAAATTTTTATTGTAAATTGTCGGTGATGTCGAGCAAGAATTTTCGCGGGATGATTTAATGGGTGAATGTTTGACCAGACGGAACGAATTGTTTTAATAAATGTACAACGTGTGAGACACGTGTCTCGATACAACTTTCCAGTCCATTTTTTAACTTATTAATTTAATGAACGTTTCGGTGGGTTTTTGTTACCACGGTTTTTTATTAACTTGCTTTCTTGTCTGTCTTTTTGTTTGTTCGACTGTTCGGTAGAAATTTTGCAATTAACTTTAAACTAACTTCCCGATGAGACTTGAAACTTTAAAAAACATATGTAGCTCAGAACTGGATGACAATATGGCGCACCCAGTAAGGAAGGCTAGGGGGCCAAGTCCCCCCCAAGAAAAAGGAAACGAAACACTGGAAAATTAGCTAAGCTCTAGAATAGCTGTTTCCTCTCCGATTTCGATGATTTTTGGATATGTTTTATGTAAAACTAAACATTTTGAACAACTTTCCCTATACATATAAGGCATACACTCACTTAAGTTCCGACATATTTGCGAAAACTGCCGATACTAGACACTGAATTGAATTCTGCTTATTGTTGTGCGTCTGTGGCCGTGTATGTGTCACTATTGGTGCTCCCGCCGCGGTCAATTCTTTTCTGTTTACAAACGATAGTGTTCTAATATCGCTACTATTTTGTTTATTGGCAATGAATGCAGAGTCACTTCGGTTACACGTCGCTAAAAAAGGTCATTTTGTTCAACTCGTCCCCCCCCCCCCCCCCCCAAGATTAAATGCTGCGTGCGCCACTGACAATATCTAAGGCAGGGCCCGTTAGATAGCCTTACTGATGAGTCCTCTAGCGGGTCTAGGACAAAACGCTCCTTTCCTTTTCTTCCTCTCATTCGCATTTCTAACACGAGCTCCTTTTCTCATTACATCATCACGCTTGTGGAGTTTCCACAAATTGGTGACCCCGACTTAGAACATTAACGCAACACGGAGGACAATTCAGAAGGAGCCCACCAACAATCCGGAGGACATTTGGGGATGAAGACGCATCAATCGAGTAGGCATCAACTTGACCGCCGAGAATACGTAATCCCTCTCCTAGTGTGGTCACCTTCACCGCGGACGACCATGTTAGGACAGCAGCATCTACGGCTCGATACTATAGGCTTTCAGTGCGACTCACTGCACTCGCCATCATGATTTGTTCGCGATTCTTCGAGCAACGAGCTCTCTACACGCGCATTTCTTCACCATCTCCTCTCCCCGATATTATTAATTATCGTTGTTCACTGGCAAGGGGGTACTGTGGCGTCCGGCTTTCCCATCTTCGCCGCAAGATGGACAGCGAGTGACAGCCTTTCTCGCTAGTACCTGATCCGTCACCGATCAGTATATATACAGTCCTTAATCTTATTTTTAAAATATAAACATTGTTTCTCTGAACATAAGAATGCTTAATATTACATAATATATTTTTTCGAATCAGAAAAAATACGTGTAACTTAGGAAAAACGCCGAAAAAAGTGGTTTTTATTTTTTTCGACATTGTTGCACCACTCACAAAAATCTGAAAAAAATTTAGCATAATACTTATGGTAATATTTTATTGCTAAATTAAATTCGTGATAGTCAACTTAAGATCACTATATGAAATCTGCATTTTTCCGTTTTTTTTCGTGTTTTTAATGTTTTACAACTACAGTTTGCAACGAAAAAATCTGAAAATGATATATAACATGTGGTTTGATATCCGAAATGTGTCAGATTTTTTCAGAATTTTTAATTGTCAATAAATAGGGAAATTCGGCCAAAAACTGGTTTTTAGATTTTTCTCAATAACTACCCTTAAAGATGAGATAGGGGGCTGAAACTTGGCAAAGAAGGGTCTTTTTGGGTAGGCTATCGAAGAGTCCAAGGGCGATTAAAAAGCCGCTGGGGGCGAATTTCACTACCAAACCCGGCTATAGCCTTTGTTAACTGAATTTTGATAAACTAATTTGTTAAAATACTGATGCATGAATAGTTCACCTAAGTCACTAATAATTCTATTGCACTTGCTTGAATGAAACTATCAGATAACATTATTGATGGTGACTCGTTAGCTCGCAATGAATATCGCTGTTGCTATTGAAGGTTCCATTAAAAAGTGTTTAGCCATGCACCATACATTTTTTTAAATTATGCAATAATCACCGGTCGGTAATGTCTTAACTAATACCTGACGATGACAATGCATAGTTCCATCCTGTCATTTTGTACTTTCGGTAAGGACGCGATACCAGCTGAACCGAAAACTAATAGTATGGCACATATGGGGTCTCGGTGAGTCATATACAGGGTGGAAATTATACAGCGTTACAGTCGAATATCTCCGAAAATATTTATTATACGCAAAAATGTTTCAGATGAAAGTTGTTCAATACTGAGGGGGACATCATGTGGGTGGAATTTTTATTTTTCTCGGTGGACACTCCAAGGTAAGGTGAAGGTCAACTTTCTCTTTTTAAATGGAATGATACGTTTTTTTTATCCACCATAAAATAGTGCGTTTTAAGACAAATTCAACGACCTATGACTCAAGGTCAAATATTTCGACTGTGCCTCCGACTTTAGTGTCCCATAGGGTTACGGCGACTTGGGAGGAGTTTTCGAAAAGAAAGGAAAATGTTGCTATTGGTGGGTACAAACGACGACGCCCTTGTCGTAATTAGGCGCCGAAGGCTGTGAGGGTGAATCGAATAAGCCCGTTCTAGGCGGTTCTCCGAACGATGGCCATAACAGGCAATAAACTGGGGGATTCCATGGACATCACCGACACAAATTTCCCCGGCACAGTTTTCACCGACAACTACTTTGGCTTACAACGCCTTTCACCGACAACGATGTTGACCGACACGAATTTGTCCGACAACGATTTTATATTCGGGGAAATTTGTGTGTGTCGGTGATTTACATGGGACCCAAACTAGGAAAGCGCTTGGGACCTGGTAAAATATACGGAACGTAACGACTAAGAGAATGAGGTCTGCCAAATCGGGCAAAGGTCGGGCTAATCCCGAAGTGAGCGAAGTATGGATAAGTAAACCATTATGTCCCATGGCTTCCAAAATCTATTGTCGCTATGTCATAAATAACTGTATTTGATGAGTTTCGGGGTTCCTAGCAGATCTAGTGCTAAAATATCAGGTAAAATACCTTGCCTGGGGATCACGTCGTAGCCAAAATACGCTCGTCTCGAGTGCTCGGTAGGGCTAGACAGGAAGGTATAATAGAAACACGGTACGGGTCCCATGGAAAGATGTTATGGGGGTGAAGCGTCACAACACAATGTTCCACCACATGATGTCCACCTGGGTATTGAACAATTTTCATCGGAAACATTTTTGCATATAATCAATATTTTCGGAGATATTCGATTATGACGCTTTATAATTTCCACCCTGTAGATCTCGACTTCAAAGGTTCCGGGTATCAACGAGGTTTAGCTGGTATTAGGGATTTCAAGGATTTCACAAGTTCAGAACTCCCCAGGAGCACCTCAGACCCATTGTAGGCTACATGAATTTTAGGTATCCATGAAATTCGAAGGTGACCATTTGAATTTCTAGAAAAAAATCAGAAAATCCTACGGTCAGCTCAAGTGCCAGGTCGACTGTGTAGATTGCGCATGGAAAGTACCGTGTTGGCTAGAACTAACAATGATGGTATTGGCTCCATCCAGTGTCTTCGACGAATTACGCAATATCAAATAACAATGCCTTTGCTGAATTGTATCACAGCTCTGTTGAAACAGTACCAGATGACATCTTGATTATCCAGATTGCGTCTAGTATATCCAGTGTAGACTAGATAGTATCAAGTAACTCTGAACTTGTTGGTTTTGAATTTGTTTACTCCTTCGTAGATGAAACTCTGGCGAGCGACTTCTCGAATGTACGTATTTGTTCTGTGCAATCTACGTTGATTAAATTTACCGTAATTGCACGTGCAGTCTGCGATAGAACACGGAAACCATTTAAAATGTTTACAACAACTGCTGTTACCCATATTTTATGGATAATAACAATTACACAGGGTTGGAAAAACGTTTCCGAATTAAATGATGGAATTTATACACAGTTAATTGTTTATTTGTTAGCTGTGATTCATAGATAGTCGAAGGTAATATTTTTTAATTACTTGTATGTATATTCTTTGATAAAAATGGTTACAGGGGTGACATACAACTAGAAGGTATGAAAATAAGTTAAATTATGACAACTTTGTAAGGAGTGCTGTTTTTATTAACAGTTATACAAGTTACTTAATATCTTTTTATATAACTTTTAATAACTAACTATTATAAACATGACAAATTATGCAACGGGTGTATGTCACTTCGTAAGGATATTTTAATGATATTATCGATACATATAATATGAAAAGTTCATTCATAACAAATTCATCAGAATGCCAGAAATATTGTATTTTAATTTTTTTTACGTGTAATGTACATTATTTCAAAATTTAATACAAATAGAGATTATGCACGAGTTTTCCAAATATAACTACCGTAATTATAAAAAAATCAAGTGTATTAAAAATTACGTTATAAGTTATGGAAGAATACTATTATTACCATTATCTATTTCATAAGAACGTAGAGTTATTCTAGTTGTCTCGGGTATCGCGATAACTCGCTCGTCCGAACTTGTTCGATTATTTCCGAACTCGTCCGACGAAGTCGAGTCACTCTCTCCGGCAGCCCAAAACTATTGGGCCGTCCGATGTGTCATGAAGTTCACGCACCCGAATCAAGCCGACTCAAAAGTCTGAGCCCGACTCGAGCCCGATTTTCGGCCGACTCGTACACTTCTAGTGTGTAGACTTTACTAACGGTCTCTCTTCTTGATTTCTATTGGACAGAAAGTGATTGCTGAAGTTGTTACGGTATTTTCCCGGTTGGAAGTCGCAGTAGCACATTTCTGAAGCTGAAAGTAAGTATATTTTTTATGGAAATAGCAGCGTACACATACAATAGAGCTCAACAATATTTCTCTTTTCGTTTGAACAAATGTAACCAGGAACTTGCACACTGAGAAAGATATACAGGGTGTCTCAAAATCCCTTCAACATCCGGAAATAGGAGGTTCCTGAGATCATTAAAGATTTCATTTGAAGAGTTTCCTTTGTCAAAATGTCGTCCGCAGCTTTGTTTAGGACTATTGGCGCAGTCGGTCAGTTGGCAGTTTTCCGTTAATAACTCCTTAACACTAACGTTACCGAGCTGTAAAAGCAACAGGCACGTGATTGCTTTATGAAAATGACAAGAATTCATTTATTTATACCTTACGCGGTTCTTATTATAACATGTACTCTAATAAAGATATTTATTCAATCATTTCTTTTGAAAGCATATTTACAATTTCACTAATTGTAAAATCAAAAATCTAGAACCAGTCATTTGAACGGTCATGGTACGTTTAGTGTTAATAATGTCGCGGACGCCACGTTTGCAAAGGAAAATGTTGCTTCAAATGATCTAACAGAAACCTCCCGATTCCGGATATTCACGAAATTTTGAGACACCCTGCATAATTGATAACATAAACCGCCTGAACGTGACAAAAAATCGAAAGTGTACAGAAACATTTTTTCTCGTACAAATCCGATTGTGTAAGAGTCAAATCCGAAAATTTATCGAGAACGTTATTTGTACCGTGTCTGACTGTTACCGGCTATTTCTACTTCGAACGAACATTGATCACAGTGTAATACTTTCTGCGTACCGTTTCTCTAGTTTCTAATAACTAAAAATATTGCTGTTCGGAATAGAGATCATTCTTCTTGCTACAAGCAGAATTGATACGATGGAGTTTTATTTCATTAATGAAAATTCGTTTCCAAATAATTATATATGTCAAGATTTTCTAATTCAGTATGGAGTAAAAGATTTCAGAGAAGTAACTTGATATTTGTACCCAATGCATGCAAACAATTCTATTAAATTATTGTTCAAACGTAGATTTTATATGTGTACAATGTCCGACCGTTATTGGCTATTTCTACTTCTAACGAACATTCCTCATAGTACGAGACGTAACAACTACAGGATATAAATAGACAGGGGATCTTTATGCATTTATGACAAAAATGACTAGGTGTAATTTAGAACAGTAAGAACATTAGTAGAATTGAAAAATACTGTTACATTATTTTCAACCAAATAAACACATTAAAAAAGAAAATAAATTTCTACATCACTTCAGTATCTTTTAATTCAAGTCGAACATTTTTATTTTTCATAAAGATCCACTGTCTAGATACAAGTGTTAAATACAAAGACGGTTCTACTTACAATAAATAGACGCAGTTAATGAAAGCATTTTACAAATAAGTATAGTTAATATTATTTATTAATTATCCATTAAGTAAGAAACAAACAACATCTGGATGATTCTATTGAATCTTTATAAAGAAGAATAGAATTAATGCATCACTCAATAGAGTCAGTGTCTGACTATCGCTGGGTTTTTCTACTTGTGTATTGGTCACACAATATATCCTGCACGTGTCATTTAAATATTTTCAGATAAAAATATTAATGTTAAGCACGCATCTGACTCGCAGAATAAACGAAGAATATTCTCGGTGCAATGGCGGTTGGTATCGCGATTATGTAATACTTGGTTTCGCTGTAATTTCCTCGAACAATGCAAGGAATCGTATTACTGTCTGAGAGAGACGTCCATGATTACAATTTTATTGCTTCCATCACGGATGTTATTCCGCGACGGAAAGCCTAGGGTCGGCGCCTCGCGGGGAAGTGAGCACGCGCAATTAACGAAAAACTATAAAGGGCCGATGACTTTCAGAACAATACGCACAAAGGATCCTCGCAATGCTATTCTTAATTACTGTCCTGAATTGATTTGTCCCGTTGTCGTACCCTTCGAATTTCAACCGAGCGGAACGTCCGGCTGTAATTACGTTCGAGCCGTTCACGACGACGGTGACGACGGCGACGGCGAGTAACGATGTCAGGGAGATGGCGGCCAGATTACGTCCGCCCGCGGAATTTGTTGCTTCCGCGTGTAATCTACCGAACAATTCAAAATCGAGCGATTCTCCTGCGGTCGGCCGATTACAAACAACCCGTTCCGGCCCATTATTGTTCCGGACAAATATTGAAATAGTTCCGGGCTCCTTGCAGTCATTATAATTAATTCCGGATCGAACTAGCCGAGGGCCAGCCGCGTACTCGAATTAACGTCTACTCAATTTAGGTCCTGACTCTCAAAACTCGCGTCCGCGCGCGTAGACCGCACAGAATTCCCTGATTTCGAGAAAGTTCCGCACCGGTTACATCAAACAGAGCTGCATGCGTGCGAATGGATATCCGCGGTTGGTTGATAAACGACGTTGAGACGAGAAGCATGCTGGATCAATTAGAGTGAACCTTATTTTTCAACAATGAAATTTAGTAAACCCACCCTCCTGAAATAATTACATTTTTGCTACCCTCGATACAGTAACGTTGCGATTCGTGTCAAACAGCTTGTGTTCTGCACGGACAACTATCGCATACCGACATTATTTCTTTATGACTGCGTCTACCGCGCCGACTGCGCGTTCAAAAGAAAGCCGAACGTAGAGAAGGACCAGGGATCCTAACCAACGCCTAACCTGAACCGTAACCCGGGTTACCATGCACGGTTACTATAACCCGCAGTAACCCTGGAGGAACGGTTCTCAAGTAGCAACCAGAGCGGGTTACACATTTCAAACCGTACCCGGTTACAAGAACTGGGTCCTTACGTATCCTGGGCCTTTGAAATGTAGGAAAATAGTATGCAATTGTAAAAATGAAAACATAATATTTAGCGTGTATGAACTGAATACATAATAGATGCAAGAAAATAATATAATATAATATTAAAGCACACAAAAATATATAAAAAATAATACTCAATTTCATGGGATTCTCAACACCTTATATACATATTCTAAACTTAACAAAATACCATCGGGAAACAGTCAGGACGCTGAAGTGGTAGGTGCAACAATGTGTGGTTGAGGCGTCATTTGTCACGCTCGCAGAAGCGATGGCTCTATGTTTACAAAAATGTATTTAAATGATGTATCACGGCAAAAAATTGATTATACTTTACAACTCAATGCATATATTTTTTAAGTATTATATTATTATTGCATATTATTCCATATTAATATTATCATAATTAGTAGACAGTAAAATGGTAAATATCCGCTACATCTAAGAATCAGTATCAGTCACCCGCTTTGTAAGAGCGGGTTAACCAGGTTAACCGTACAACGATGTCTTCAGTAACCCGGTTACGCGGGTTACTCCCGGGTTACAAGAACCGAACCCGGTTACGGTTAGGGTTAAGATCCCTGACAAGGACAGAACGAGAGTGGAGTGGGTAGGCACCTGACAACTATCATGTACGCAGTCGTTGACAAAGATCGCGACTTTACTGTAATTTGCTCACAATTGTAAAAAAAATATTTTCTTAATTAACAACCGAGAAAGAAGATGTTTAAGTTGACGGTGTTTATCCTTATATTATTCTTAAATAAGGAGTTACATCTGATGGCGATAAAAAAATCCTGTAAAGCTCATTCTTATAGTTTCCTCAAGGTTGTCGCATTGTTGTCGGCGTTGAGATAAGTACGATGACCTAAAAACCATGACTTTGAGGTGACCTTCAAGGCGAAAAAATTAGTTCTACTTTGACGAATGCAAAAGTAATCTCCATACAGTGAAATTTTCGAAAACTTGACAAACTTGTGTCGATAGTTCTTTTAAAAATAACCATGAAGCTAATGGTGTATAGTCACTGAAATTGAATGTACTTAAGTTAAGGAAAATGGAATCAAGCACTAGAGCTGGTAGAATTCGCGATAAATAACACTGTTTACCGTTCAACGAATAAAACTCCTTGTAAATTGCTATTCGGAAGTATCAATATCAACGTAGGAAACGATACATTACGAGTAATTTTTGAAACACAGAAAAATGAAGAAAAAAACTTGGTAGTAACACGTAATGCAGCTACTCAAGTTATTCAAAAAGTTCAACAAATGAATAAACAAATTTATAAACGTACGCACAAAAAGGCGACCGTATACACAACTGTGACTACATTAGGATACGAAATCGAGATGTTACACCCGATATTAATAAAAAAGACTGATCCCGAAATTCAAAGACCCGTATGAAATAAAAAAAGTATTGGACAAAGATAGGTACGCAGAAGAGGGCATCGATGGTTTTCAATTGACGAGGATTCCATTTTCAGGATTCATTGGACCTTTTTTATGAGTGTAAGAGAACCGACAGAACCCCAGACTCCAGCGACACCTTCTTGAAAAGGTGCCACAGTGGAGACTACATGATCTGGGCCCTTTTGTATTTCACTAGATTGGCATATCCCCACCCTGCGACCCGCTATCCGCATACTGCAAGGGGGGATACGTGTAGATCCACTCCTGTTCTTGACTAGAGGATTCGTTAGACCAGATCATACGAAACTATGGATTGGTATTTAATTTAAGCAATAAAATATACATATATTCAAGCCTATGTGTTAGAGTGTTAGCTTAAGCGCTTCATGTTAACATAATATAATAGTAGGTAATAATTAGTTCTAAGATAAACACGAGATTGTATCAGATGATTGCACAAGTTCATGCCCGTTTTGAAAATAAAATTCAATTGTTCAACTTTAAAGATTGGTTAAAAATTTGTTTAAAAATTGGTTAAATTAAAATGAAAAAATTATTAAATTTCCGACAATTAGAAAAGAATGGTGACTACATGTATAATTGATTAATAAAGTTGAAACCATTGAATTTTATTATCAAATCGGGCACGCATTTATGCAATCATCTAACAGTATGGAGTCGTGGTCGAGGACGATTACAATTATCAGGATTGACCGAGTTGTAGACGATTCATTGAACGGTCGTCATCTCAGAGTAAGCGACGCCCGACAGACATGTTTTGTTCGCGTTTCGGCGTTACGATGTTGGAAACAAACATCAGTCAGTTAAATAACTTCACCATCGGCAGCAGAAGATTTCGCGGCTGAATGTTTCGAGTGAAATTCGCTACACCTTCGTTATACCATTCATTAAGAGACGCCGCTTTAGCGCACCAGCCACTCGACGACGCGCAAGTATTGCGTCCGTCGCGTGGCATCAAGAACTAATTAGAAACGACTGGCGACGGATTACGTGAAATTTGAAGGAAAACGATGCGTGAACTGGTCTCATTTAATTCACTCGTTCCATCGCGTGACGCGTAATGCAAAGAAGTGCTCGTTTAATCGTCTCCCCCCGTCGTCCCCCAAGGCCAGTCCCCTTCGTTTACCTCGACTGAACTTTTCACTTTTCCTGGGGCTAGCCACCGCCGCCGCGTTCAGTTCCCCCCTCTCTACGCCGCGGCTTTTTTTCGTCGGTTACCTCCATTCACGTCGGTGTACGCGAGATTCCGCGGGAAATTCTCCGACAAAGTTGCTTCTGGAATCTCGAGAGGTTTCGACAGTACTTTCCCTGCCGTGCTTATTATCGTGTCGATGTAAATGGGGCATTCTGTGCTCGGAACCGAACGGTGAGCCGATATTCCGGTTTGGTGACGCTGCGGAGAGCTTATCATCCTTATGGCTTCGGGTTTCCTGCCGTGGGGTGGACCTATATCTATACCTAGGGAAAGCTTTTGTACGAGATTATACAGTTACTAAATATTTGGATGTGTGCGCCGTTTAAAACAGAATAATATAACTTTTTTTAAATTGGACCATACGATCTTCCTTTCTACAATTAGAAGCATTGGTTTATTGAATGACTTGTAGAAAAGATTTTTAAAATAACTTGGTAGAAATTACATGACAAAATAAAAAAGACTTTTTTTATTGGAGCATGTTCAAGAGATAGAAGCACCTGGCCGTATTTAATAGAAAAGAGTAGGAAATCAATTAAGAATATAGTAAGTTTTGGAAAAGGATTCCGCTGTTCAATTGAATGGTTCTGAGAATATATTTTGCATATGTTATTGCGGGTTATCTAATACTTTAAATGCAATAAATCAATCATTATCCAATACAATTTCTAAATTTTTTGTTGTTATATCACATAATTATACTGGGTGCTTCTTTGTTTTGCATAGTAATAGTGTATAATACCTGTTTTTTTACTGAAATCGACTAACACAGATGAAAACATCAGATTAAAACTTGTCCCCCACTCTACCTTCCCCCTCTACGATGCTATTCCCCTCAGTCACGTGACTGATTTCGTCTATGTTGTGCGTGGGACACAATCAAATTTGGGCAAAAATTTTTATTTGAATAAAATTTAGTCACCATGTCACGTGACTAATCCGATACTGGCAAAGAGGGAGTAATAAAGAGGTAATCAATCTATTTCACAAAATATATAAAAGTTGGACGTAAGTCGTCTCTATAAAATACATTAATTGATTCTTTTGTTGAATAAATTATTTAAGTATTACAATATATGTATTTCGTATTAAGAAGAATTCTTGTAGCACCAGCTGGGAAAATTTACAGCCGGGGTGTACCTAGTTAGTAAAAGGAAAACTCGATACTTTCCGTAAAGACTGATAGATTCTTTAACAATTAAGGTAGCAGGTCGGAATAAATTTTACAATATGTTAACAGGATCACAAAGTTGGCGCAACCCGTGGTTTCGCTGAAAACTCTCTCCTATAACTTAAAGGGATGAGTTTGGTCGGTGACGCGCGGTTATCTCTTCTCTCTCCCTCTCTTTCTCTCTCTCTCTCTCTCTCTCTCTCTCTCTCTCTCTCTCTCTCTCTCTGACTCTCTCTCTGCCTATCTGGAGCGCGGGCATGCACCTCTTCACTACACTAATTAACGACCAATCGAGAACAGCAAGAAGTTTGAAGATCCTTCACTCAACTCAGAAGTGAAACTACCATAGAAAAATTATTAAACTTTGGGATCAGTTTTCCTTGCTGCATACGAAACACCCCTCGTAATAATTTCAATGGTGTACTAGGTATATCGCAAAATAATTAATAGGATTTTAAAAATGGTAAAATAATTTACCCTTTACCCCAACAATTTTTATCCCTGGTTTGCTCAAAATTTTGATGTCCACATTAAAAGGGGTTTTATAACTACAGCAAACCGTATCAGGGCCAATCATTAGAATCTCGCTGCCTCTCTGCATCGAGTAAACATTGTCAGTGATCTTAGTTGTAAATGTAGTTATAGCTCCGAGGACTTAGATCATGTTTTATGGCAGTGTTGTCTTTATGTTTCTCAAAGAATTAAATTAGTTAATAAATTGCGTAAAATTAAGTTTTTTCTACCACTAAAAGCGAACATTTTCTTTGCTAAACCTAATGTTAAAGCCTGTGAATATATTTTTCAGTTTTTATGCGACTGCAATCTTCATCTCTAGAGATTATTAATTCTGTCATTGTATACTAATTGTAAAACTACTGTTAAAAAATATTGTTAAAGCCGAAGTAACCCTACAATAGGTTTCAGTGGCTCAATAAAAAAAATTTATAGTTTGAGTTAGAAATAGAAATACTTTTACTGCGGGCATAGGATACACCAATTAAATTGTGCCATGTAATGTAAATAGAAATGTTGATAAAATATTTATAACGAATAACAAAAACAGCTTGGTAAACATGCTTACCTAATAATGAACACAGATCAATGGTTAAATTAGATTTGTGATTAAATTTCCCATTAATTAAACGAATTTTGGTAACGACATTTCTGATTTTGTATGATTCTCGAGGTCCTGTCGTATAAATTTTTATATGAAGTCTGAATCTAAAAAACATTCCAATTTCCATTCTGGCTCACCGGGTAACGTTTTTGATTGCACATTGCAGGTTTAATTTCAAAATTTTTGGTAATATATAAAATAAGTAAAACTCAACGAGCCAATATTGGTAACTATCGAATAAATTTTCTGAAAATTTGCATGGAATAACTTTCCACTACTTAACTTTTCCATTTTTGATATTTTTTAGTTTAAGATGCTTAAACCACCCCGTACGGTTTAGAAGGTGTTCCCTCATTTCACTATTGATTATGAATATTTCAAGTACCTAGCAAACGCAAGAATACATTTCCAACAAAAAGGAATTAAAATGAAACGATTCGGATAAGCAGAGAAAGTCCTCAAGTGCTTAAATCTCGGGAACCTTGTTAGAGCAGGATTAAAACGTTTTGCTCGTGCCTTTGACATTTTCGCGCGTTTTTTCTGTAGTTAATATGGAACATTCAAAATCAGGTTAAGATGTACGATCCATTATGAGGTGAAATTTAATATTTTCTTTCCGTTTTACTGCAAGCAATTTTGCTAAACCACGAAAAAGTAGCGAGCCAACGCCGAATCCGCAATTCACCTTGCCCCCGCAATTTGTAACCGAACTTTTCGACTGAAAAAATTCTCCTAGGGTGGTTTGCGTGTTTTCAGGTAAAATATCTTGAACACAGTTTTTTGTTTACTATGATGAAAATCACGCCAACCTCTAAGTTAGTTTTTTATCAAGAAAGTTGATGAAATTTATCAAAGAGAAATTTGAATGAAAATTAGAAATAACTAATTAACACATTCATTATTAAAATTAGTTCAAGGACCTGATCTGATCAGAGTCGTCAGATCAGAGGAATTAACTAAAATTGAGCTACCTGGTATTAAATCTTTGAGAACTACAGAAATGTTATAATCGAACATAGGAAAAATTGATTTATTATTTTTCATGTTTTACAATTTAAATTCACTGCTCTTAAAGTTAATTTCAGGGTGTTCATATTTGCAATTGATAGCATGTACTGGGATGCAACAATATACGAAATGATGTCCAACATTCGATAGGCACTTCTGCTCATTTTCGCTATTGATGAAAATGGTTAGCATGTAGAACATACATAAATGAGATAATACGTTTTTTTCATACATAAATGAGATACCATGTAATACTTTACGATAGTAACAAGAAGGACTGTAGTTTAATATGCACCATTAGCAATGCTGCGACAGGGAATGGTGCAATGCGTATTTTGATTTATTCGCAGCTCGAAAAGGCTGCTGAAGTAAATGGTGTAGAAATGAATAATTCTTAAAGAGATATATTACTCGCCTTCCTTCACTGTCTTTAGCGACACGTAAATGTTAATTGAACTGATAAGACTTTCTTCTTCGACACTTGATTTATTAAAAGCGTCAAGATAACTTGGCTAATATTGTAAGAATTTTTAACTTTCACCTTGTTATTAAGTCACCCCGTGATCCGAAATATATTTCAAAGTTGAATTACAAAGAAAAAATACATAAAGTGGTGATTGTGATTATATAATTTATTTTATAAATTTATTTTCCTTTTCCTTCTACCTTGTTTAACTTCTACGTGCACTATACTTAAATATGTACTTGAATGTTTTGATCTTTTAATTTAATTTGAAATGTAGATAAATTTCTATCTAATGAATAAATAATATTAATCGATTAATAATATAATAATAATAATAATCGATTAAATGTATATCAGCATAAAAAATATATTCATCAAACATATTTAATACATTACAAAAATAGAATTTTGCAAACTAAATCACAATGCAAACTGAAGCTTTGCATTTCAAAATCTCTACTCTCAACATTTACAACAATAAACCCAAGAACAAAGCATCCATATTGAGTTCGAAACATAAATCGTTCAAAATTGAAAAGATAAATGTGTCTGGGGAAATAGTCGCATTGTATACATGTATGCCAACAGTAAATTCTGTATAGATATGGTCCGATATATCGCACCCTGGCAAGAATACTGACATAAATAAAAAATTCTCACAACAACGATTTTAAGAAAATTATAAAATATCCATCGACATAGTACAAACATCTTCAATCTTTTAGAGAAATATTTTCGGAAGTAAATTCGACTAGGCTCTATAAAATGATATTACGGATGCCTCTGTCAACTCTAAATGGACGCTGTTCCTACCATTACAGATATGAAAAGCTTAAATAGAAAACATGACGTAGTCGTCCTGTTGCGGTTCAATTAGAAGTTAGAAATATCACATTTTTCTAGCACGTGGAGGCCAACTAAACACATCCATCACTGTATCAACGTTAAAATCCTTATTTTTTGGTTTGTTTCATTGTTCTTGTTGGGGTGCGATAGGTATAGCTTCAAAATGATTACAAAATATAGTGTATATTAGGATGGTCCTCAGTTATACTTGGTGAAAATTATTTTTTCGAATTTTTTTGGGACACCCCCCAGGATTGTGAAATTTGACGAAAAAATAATGTGTACAAAATTTGAAATCGATATCCCAAAAATTTTAAAAAGTATTAAAAATAAAATACATTCCAAAGAATCACGAGTTTCTTAATTAAAAGATATTTTATCATTAGTATTCTTGAAGACACGAAATCTTGAGGTAATCTGTTTAGCATTGTTAGAAAATATAAATACCATTCGGCAACAAATTCCGACGAATAAATCGGCAGGAGTATAAGTATAGTAAGACCGGACTACGAAATATCCAAGTTTCGCGGAACACAGCACGGCCAAAAATTTCGAAACTTTCAATCGAGCTCGGAGCGAACGTAAAGTAAGTTTCCGCCTAACGCATCGCTTTACACTTCGTTTCCCCGTACTAAAAAGCTTTTCATCTCTCGAAAGAACGAACGAACGCTCGCTCCCCAATCGCGTACATTTCCACGAACTTCTTACGCTGAAGGGGCTAAAAAATAATGATCGACTGGCACAGTTCGAAGACTTTCGGAAGCAGCGGAAGAAAAGTCCGTCGACGGACAATACCGGGGGAAACAGAACCGCGTGCGTGCTCTGTGGAACGAACCGCTTCCGGCCATAACGCTACGAAAACAAATGAGAGCAGCTCGGTGCATTCTTGATGCATCGACCTCCGACCAGTCTCTATATTCTAACAGATCCTGAGAATCGAGTCGGTTAGATAATAAGCAAAACCCCGATTCAATGAAGCCGCCGAAATCTTCTGAAAACGAAGCTTTTCAAAAGAAGTCAAATTCGTAAATTATATATAAGAATTTTATCATTTGAGCTGCTCACTTGCCAAATCGATTAACTTCATAAAATAGAATGTGAAGACATGAAATAATTTACTTTGTTTTTCAAAATTTCCTTTAAAATAAAAATTGAAATAAACATTGTATAATGTATAAATACAGATGTAGATTTCATATAAAGACATGTAGAATGAATAAGATAGTATAGCCTAGGTGTAATATCACTACTTTTGGATGACTAAGGAAGTTAATCGATTTGACAAGTGAAAAAAATGATAACATTAAAGTCAGTCTTCAAATTATATTTTTATTGCACAAAAAGTTCATTAACCGCTAATAAACCTCTAATTTCAAGTATTCTATTTCCGCAAGATATACATTGCGTGAGTCAGTCACAGGCCAGATCAGCTAAGTCCACTCTTTGAAATATTTAAAATTTGAGTGTCGAAGCACTTGACTCAGTCATAACTTTTATTATTTATAATAATTTTCTCAAATGATACAGATTAACACAATTAAAAAAACAAAAATTTTTTGGTCGTCGAATAATGAATAGTTTATTTCAGAAGCCATTCTGAACAACTCCGTACTCTAATGTGAATTGTTTCAATAATGATATCCGCGTTCAAAAAATTTTCTCGTTCATTGGTGCTAATCTGTGTTATTTGGAAAATTTATTATAAATAAAAAAAGTTATGATTGAATCAAGGGCTTCGACACTTATCCTTAAAATATTTAAAAAAGTGTAGTTAATCGATTTGGCCTATGAATGGGACATTTAAAGTAGTTGAATACAGGGTGTCCCAAAATTCTTGTACTTCCCGGAAATGGGAGGTTCCTTGGGTCATTTGAAGCGACATTTTCCTTTACAAAAATGACACCAGCGGCTTTGTTTAGGAGTTATTAACAAAAAACACGGACCAATCACACCACGGCTACAGCGGATTGATTCTGGGACCTGTCGCTGAGTCGGACTCCGTTTGCTCTAGCCGCGCTCTGATAGGTCTGTGTTTCTTGTTAATAACTCCTAAACAAAGCCGCTGGCGTCATTTTTGTAAAGGAAAGTGTCGCTTCAAATGACACAAGGAACCTCCCATTTCCGGGAAGTACACGAATTTTGGAACACCCTGTATATGAAGAGCAATAATTTCGTGATGTAGATCAAGTAAGACTTGTCTGCTTGATCTCATACGTACAGGGTATCAAGAAATCGTATATCCCGTTGATCTATTATGTTACGTTATATTGTAATGAAATCCTGGATCAAGTAAGATTATGTGTAATTTCGACTTGAACGTCATTCTTCAAGAGAATGGTTCATTTGTGGCCAATGGTTTCATAGAGAAATTTGTTCCTCTCGATAAAAAGATTCGATTGAAAGAGCCAGTTAAGGTCAATTTTGAAGTAAACTTTTTCGAGGCGTGGACTACGCTTTCACGGTTTTACATATAATTTCTTTACACCCTGTACTGTTCATCCTCCAAATGACGGCATAGGCAAAGATCAGGTTAGAATTTGATTGATCCTCGTAGTTTTCGAGTTTTTCGGGCCAAACACGCCAATGTGGTGGTGGCCTGCATTCTCCGAGTAACGGGGTTGCGAAACGGTTAGGAGAGGGAGCCGGAGAAGATGGTGATCTGCGAGGGAGAATGAGGAAAGCGATGGGAAAGCAAGGAGGAGTCGGAGAAGTTCGAGGGGGTGGTAGATCGGGGCGGAAGATAAAAGAAAGAGAAGACTTACCCTTGCCAGAGCCACGGCTGGAAAGCTGTCCCAGGCGAGTTGTGCTTCCTCGCCCGTGTTTCCATGACGTTGACCCGAGAGGATCCTTGCTGCCGTGAGGGTGCTCATCCCCATCCCGTCGCCGACGAAGAGAACGACGCCTCGCGCCACGCCGCCCGGTGGCGTCGTCCCGCTGACGCTTGAGCTCGCGGCGGACGCGCGAATTCGCGCTTCGATCGCGCGTGTCGCAGCCTCATACCACACCTCCCTTTCTGCAAACAAAAATATTTTCTCCACTGAGCGGCTGATCGGTATCGTAATCACTGCCTTCGGCCCTCTCGTAAAAGCCATCTTAATCGAATACACAGCGGAACGAAATTAACTGAATGTGTGGTCTTTATCATGGTCAGGGAGTAAAGGTTGCTTTAGCTTAGGACGGAGGCCATGGCAGTCCACGTCCGGCCACAGTTTTTCGACCCTTTCATTTCTGTTGCGATTCGAAGTTAACTTGAGGAGGTTTCGAGATGCTCGCACAAAGGCAAAGTGCCGAAGATCGTGTCATTCGACTCCCCTCTAGACCCCAGGAGATGCCTATGTTACAGCCTGCGGTGGTGGACTGCCATAACTTGCCTCCTAAGCTAAACCAATCTTTAGGCGATCTTTGTACCACGACGATCACCGTTTACCTCCAAAATCATTTGGTCAGCACGTACGCTTCCGGAGACAATAGACTTCATCATTATCTGACCTCCTAACCACTGACTCTCCGCACCATGATTAAGGGTGTCTGCCACCCTCTCTTGCCCCACTGTGAGCGGTGTCCTTACCTTGCGAAGGCCAATTGACACAAGTCTATAAAACACATGTGACCAGGCAAGAACATGTGTGGATATAGCCTGAGGCACAGAAGTTCGGGATAAATGCGTATAGCTGGGTCCTAGACTTCCATTACCTCGGGCAAAGCGAGATCATTAGAGGGACACTTTATTGAGTGTCCCGGGTGAGTGGGTTTTTTACTGTGGAGTGGGGGAACAGACCATCAGTTCCAATGAGCTCCACTTACCCCCTTCTGGGATGTACGGAAAGGTATTTTTCCCCTCATCCTTAAAATAGAAGGTTTATGAAACACATTGTCTAAATCTTAAACCACGTTTTTATTAGCTCGGTTTCTTATCTGTCTGTTCGGTGACACATTTTGAAATTGATTTGAAACTTCCCGATCAGCTAGAGCCTTGAAACTTTCCACACATCTCAGAACTGGATGGCAATACCATGTTTCAAAAAAAAAATTTTAAAAAGACTGCGTTTAGGATTTATACACTAGTTTTAAATATTTCTCACTGGTGTGCCGCCGAGGTAAGGGCTCCCCACTACGCGCGACAGAGCGTTGGCTATTTCACTAAGTGTTCCCACTCCACGGAAGGTTTGGAACTGGTAATAGTTTACAGTAAGCGGAGTGGGACTAGAACAAGATTAAAAAGCAGAAAATAATTATTTAAATAAAAATAAAATTTTAAAAATAGACCGAAAAGTATAAAATAATTTTTCCTAGCCAAATACAAATTCCTATCCTCATACGGAGAGAACTGAAAATTTGTGATTGTGAATTATGAATAGCTATGAAAATACATGTAAGATTTAAAATGAAAAACGTGGGGGGAGGGGAAGCAATATACATATAATTCATCAATTATTTTTTCGATTTACATCTTACAAGTATTTTCATAGCTATTCAAAATTCACAGTCACAAATTTTCAATTCTCTCCGTATGAGGATAGAAATTTGTATTTGGCTTGGAAAAATAATTTTATACTTTTTATTCCATTTTTAGGAACGTGGTATTTTAGAAAAATTATTTTTATTTATTTCAAATATTTTCATCACTTCTCATGTAGTGAACTAATCCATTTAGTTTGGTTAAAGTCGTTTGGTCTATTTATATAAAATTGAAAGAGAAAATGAAACTGTAAGTGCTTCAGATCACGCGTGTCGCAGCCGGACACCATACTTCCCAGTGTCCGCGCAGTTTTTCTCCACTGAGCGCATGATCGGTATCGTAATCCTCGCGACCCTCTCGTAAAAGCTATCTTAATTGAATCTATAGTCTTGGGGCGTCGTGGAGACAATCGGCCGGCAATGTCTGCTTTCGACGCAAGTATCGTCCGGTTATAGCGATCTCTTTGTTTCTCGCGCGTGTGTGTATGTGCAAGAAGATGCTCCGTCGGACGCACGAAATGCGCGTGCTCGTTGTCGTCAGAATGCTACGGTTCTGTGGATGGATCCGTGAAAATCGCTTTGTGCCGGAACGCATGATATTCGCTTGCACCTGTGCTCGGAACAATCGAGTTTGCCGTTTTCGAGAAACTGTGACAGGTTAGACATACTTTTTATTATTTCTTTTTTGAGAGACTGTTCTTCGAATCATTATAGCACGCAGTTTCTAATTACTAGTTTACTTCATTTAATGCAAGGGAAAAAATACGGAGTTATCCTTGTACTTCAACACCAATGTATCATACTTGTTCACGGTGACCAAGTTGGGACGAGTGTACCTAAATCGTTGAAAACGCCTCAGCTTTATTAGATTGTCATTAATAATTTTTCTTTCCACCCACACCTCATTAAAGAATTACCTAAAATCACCATTTTCATTGAGACACCCTATGTATTTATGGATCCACTTCTTTCGGATCAAAGTTGATCTTATTATTACCTTTAACCGTTAGCACTCGACTGATCACTCGGAGAGTCACGACTAAACATTGAGAGTCTCCACTATTAGACAAATTATTGATTACATTATTACATATGTTGGTGTATAATTGACACATTTAAGTATTTTATAAGGTATTATATCAATTCCATATTCGTACAAAGAAAAAAATTATGGAGTTATTCTAGGTTCGAAGAAATGTTTAACATTCGAGATTAAATAGCTTTGATTATACAAAATATTGTTTATATTATTAAATATGTTGATCGTAAATCGATTACTACACATTTAAGTATTGTATGAGGTATTATATCAAATCTATATTTATACAAAGAAAAAAATTATGGAGTTATTCTAGGTTGGAAAAAATGTTTAACTTTCGAGTTTAAATAAAGCCAATAGTGCAATTTAGCTATTATTTAGACGATTTAAAATGTTACAGTTCTTCGTTACGATGAACCCGACGTAATTCGTCAATCGAGGGTTAAAGAATTTAAGTTAGAAGTTTATGAGTATAGGGAAAAAGCAAACTAGGCGCGCTGATAGTGAAATGGCGATGTTTACGGGAAAAGATCCCTTAACAAAGGCTCTTTGTGCAGCGTACTGCGTGACCTATGTGAAGAAACGAAGTTATGAGGTCAGTGGGCGTTGCGAGAATTGGAGATACACCCCAAATCAGTGACTTACTGGTGGGAGTAGGGGCAGGCTTAAGAATTTACTACAAAACTCTGTGCACTCCAACCACAAAACGCTTTTTAACTTTCAGTTACATAACACTCTTCTGGTATTTGTTTTTGAACAAGTAAAACTGTAAACTAAGTACTTGGAACTTTGTATCATTAAACTGTATGTATCCAGATTTTGTTATTGAACAGTTCTAACAATCGTACTACTTTTTAAACGTACAAATAATTCCAAGACTGCATTAATATATTTAAAACTTTATTATATTTTTACTATACACTATCCTCTATGCTAAAAGCAGCCTTCTCAGTGTTGACACTGTTGAAATTAACGTTTCAATTCTGATTTATATTTTGCTTCTAAAAATGATCTCAACATTGAACTCTTACAAATGAAAGAAATAAGAAAAAAGTGATGTGCTATTTCAAACATAAACATTTGTATGTACAATCAAAATTTTTCTTGCCATCTTTAAACGATTACAAAAAGCTATAGATACATGTGCATGTATCGTATGTTTAAATTATTTAACAATTAGAAACGCAGATCATATGAAAGTCTATCTGTTTCGACCAGAATGATCAGGAGGATAGCTGGGACTATCCTGACAAGGATATACAGTAGTCGACGATTAAAACGAACGATTCCGTTCATGTTAAACACGCGATTGAGCGCTATTCTTTATTTTGCTTGTTTTTTAACAACAATTGAACACTTCGGAATTTATAATTTGATATTACACGATAGACGCGTACACAACGATAAAACGCTGGAGTCCGGTAAACAGACAAAGACTCGGACTATTGAATCGTAGAGCGTATAATAATGCGATTAGCGCGTGTTTACACTACGACATCTAATGAGCGAGTGAGTTGGGTCGCTGTGTCGAAGACAATGGTTCATTTCTTATGAAAATTGGCAGCCGGCACGCAATTTTCGGCGCTGTCTAGTGTCGCACTCGATAATGTTCGCGGAATCGCAATACGCGGGAATTCTTCGAATCTTAAACACTATCAAAATAATACATGTATACGAAGATCCGCAGAACGGTGATAGCTAGTCAGCGAATTTATATGCAGAATAAAAGCTTTCCGTAACAATTTAAATAAGTTAAAAATAAATTCCGCCTATTCATTTGTATCATGAATACGCCAAATCTTATAATGACACCGTTTGGTAATTAAGAGTCCACTAACAAAACTTCGCCCACAAAAGAATTCACAATATGTAAGCGCATCACTTGAAAACGGCTGGACCGATTTGGTTTATTTAAAAAAAAATAATTCGTGATAGTCCGAATAAGGTTTTTAGGGAAAGAAAAATTGGGAAAATTGCCCGGAAAAATGTAAAATTGGTGAAAAATGAACGATGGATACGTGTGGTTCTTCTTTTGTTTTGTTCGTTATGGTCCTGGAAAAGTTTTCAGGAAAAAAAATTTGAGAAAATTACGAAGGAAAGTCGGAAAATTCGAACATACTGCAAAAATTATCTTCCGAATGTAGTCCTCCTTAAATTGAATATCCATGGCCACAGTTGTTAATAGATACAATTATCACTCAGAAATATACGTTTTGTTCTTTTTTATACTTTGTTTACACATTTCCAATAGCTTTTCACAAAACCACCACAAAGAAGTTTATTGAAGTTTCGACAGGACAACGTCTGTCGGCTCAGCTAGTATTTAATAATAAATTGATATTAGTGCTAAAAGAAACTGAATTGTTTGTTCAATCGAATATTCCTCTGCGTTCGACGCGCCAGTCGACTGCATTAGAGCTGCATCTGTTTGGTCCGCACTTTTCCCTCGGCCGTAATGAATTCATCATTTAAATACTTTAGCAGATCTAATGGATATTCTCGATAACGGAAACCGAACTATAACAAGGTGTTATTAGGCGCCGAGGGGAATTCGCGACGCTGAAAACGGGGAACGTCGATGATGCTAATCTCTAAGTACCGTGCTTCTTCCCGAGGAAGCTCGGTTACGTTGGAATTGTCATGTTGCAGCTTCAAATCGCGTTCCCCTGTCTCCGACAGAAGCGTTTCTCGTTTGAATTCTGCCGAAGGTAGCGGATATCTTAATTGAATCTGTTAGTAAAACGGACCGAGTCCAACTGTTTCCGGGAAAGTCGTTTGCTGCAGTTACCCGCGGAAAAAAGACGATTTCTCTGCGAAGCGAGAGCCACCCTGAGACTCTTAATGGTCATATGAGGACTGGAATTTAATACAGGAAAATTACGTTAACCGAGTCAAAAGGAACAGGAAGACGAAGATTAGAGTCTTTCAGAAATAACGTGAAATTCGCGGTATATGGCACGGGCTGATATTTCCCACGAGGATTTACAGGGAAATGTATTTCCTTTGACGATATCGCAACTTTATGTAACAATTTCCAATATTTGCGTTACAAAGGTTTTTTCATTTCGAAACATCTCTGCTACAATTTCGACCAACTTTTTATCAGCGCGAACAAATATTTTAATTGGTTTCAATATATCAGATCAGTTTGTCATACAGGAATTCAAGTAGACTTCATATGTGGTTTTCAATAAAGATGTATTGAAATTTATTGAAAATTGTATACAATTAGTCGGAATTATTCTACAAAGATGTTCGAATTATACAGTTTTGTTTTCAAAATAGTGTGAAATGTTTTATCGAATTTATTAATAACTTTAATTCTGCAAACGTGTTACACAGGAAACGTTAAATATGTTCATTTTACCACGTTTTTATTAGCTCGATTTCTTGTTTGTTTGTCTGTTTGTTCGGTGGCAAATTTTGTAATTGATTTTAAACTAACTTCCTGATGAGCTAGAGACTTGAAATTGCACACATGGCTCAGAACTGGATGACAAAGCATTATTAAAAAAAGAAATCTTTAAAAAGTCTTAGTTCAGCGATCCCCACTTCGTTTGACAACCCCCTCTACTTTACTATGCGTGCGCACTCTGACTCGTCCCCACTTCACGGACCCATTTCGCATCGACGCGCGAACCATCAGTAGTGTAGTACATCATCGCGCGACGATCGTGACCGGTAGTGCATCATCGCTTTGTTTACAAGTGAAATTTACAGTAAGCTTAGTGAGTATATAAAGTATTAATAAAGAGTGACAGAAGTATTAACACAAGACTAAAAAGCAGAAAATAATTATTTAAATAATAATAAATTTTTAAAAATACCACGTTTTTAAAAACGGACTAAAAAGTATATTCTTTTTATTCCTCGTTACTGCTCGCACAGGACAATCACATTTTGAACGTGTACACGTTAAAGAATTTTAGAAAATATTTTATCAAAATCCTTAGAGTATCCTGTATATCAAAATAGTTATTTAAATCTTTGGTGCAATCGATTTCGGTTCAAATTAACCCACAACGCAGTAATGTAACGATTAGGTACAGTGATCAGTGCAGCTCAATACACTTAGATGACTTAACAAACCTCAATCCAATAAGCTGACTCAATAGATTTAGATCACTTATTAAGCTCAATACATTTAGCTGACTTAATAAAGCTCAATTCAATAAGCTGACTTAATAGAACCCAATAGATTTAGCTCAATTAATAAAGCTCGATATCCTTAGCTGACTTAGCCCATTATAATATCGTGGCGGACCCGTGATCAAAATTTCGAACAGTATCTACTAGATATAAATATTATTAATTTCCATTAGACCGAAGTAAAATTCTATTTTGTTGTTGTCAACACATAGTCATTAGACAACATATAGACATACAATAAATAAATACAGATTTTCTTCTTTTTCTAGGAGATTATGATCGATAAAGAAATCGTGGTGCAAAGAATTAATAAAGCTCAATACACTTATTTTGCTTAACATTTATACACTTGATTACACTTGTTTAACACTAACCTACCGAAAGCCTATTAACAAGATTTTCAATAATTGTGCTGTACCGAACGGAAGCATAGAAATTTTCGTTTACATTATAATATTAAATGAAACTATTAGCAGAACCAGAGGGATAAATGGATTGATGAGGTTTGACACGTATAAGATACATGTATAATTTATATTTCCCGCTATAAGTGCAATATGCGTATATAGGTGGCGCGGTATGTTATAGACCATCTACCGAGTATGAAGTGCATTCTCTTATGTGTCTGTAAGTGCCTTTGTAGTTTTCTCAGACGCTTCGTATCGCCCACATGAGTAGCACGTGTGTAACCTATTATTATAATAAACCATTTTATCTTTGTTTTAACCCTAACATGGATTAAGCCCCGAGTCGTAAGCCTCTCGTTGGCGACAATTTTTATTAGTGTTATATTTTTTTATATTACTAGCTATTTTTACTCTAAATATTTCAGGGCAAAAATAACTAATAAAAAAAGATATGGAAAAAACAAAATACGAAAATGCACTAAAAAGTATGAAATAATTTCCTTTTCATTTATGAGAATACACACGAACTGTTTATATAAAATACCACATTAAATACAATTTAATTTCCTTTTGATTTGTATGAATACACACAAACTGTTAATAAAATTGATTAAAATAAAATATTAAATACTACCTTAAATACAATAAATTTTTTAGGAGTCAAATTCTTAAATTCTTCTACACGCTTTAGCCCATATTAATGTATCTTCTCTTCCCACCTACCGATTTCCAAGTCCACCACATTCCAATGAAATCATAATCAGCAACATCTGTCATTTTGAAAATTTTCGATTTTGCGCTGCCACCGAAAAAATTTATTGTATTTAATGTAGTATTTAATATTTTATTTTAATCAGTTTTATCACCAGTTGATGTGTATTCATATAAATCAAAACGAAATTAAATTGTATTTAATGTGGTTTTGTTTATATTAACAGTTCGCGTGTATTCACATAAATGAAATAGAAATTATTTCATACTGTTTAGTGCATTTTCGTATTTTGTTTTTTTCATACCTTTTTTTATTGATACATTTTTGTTTTCTCAAACCTTTTTTAATGCATTTTTTTGTTGTTTTTTCATACTGTTTTTTCGAAGTCGGTTTTATTTTAAAAAAATTTTTTATTTCACACTTTTTTTCCTATAACAATAGTTATTAACAATAACAAATTCTACAAATTTTCACCAACTAATATGTTTTTTTGCTATAACAATAGTTATTAACAATAATAAATTTTTGCAAGTGGGATCATCGCGGCAGTATCTCCTACTAAATGTGAAAGGTTTCATCGCGATTGGTACATTCTTCGCTGAGCAAACGCCGAAGAAGTCGGTTAAATATAAAAGAAGAATTACGTTTTTTTTGCAATAAAAGTCGTTAGGATTGAAAAAATGTTGAAATTTTTATAACGGGACCACCCCGGGGACATACTCTACAAGATGCAAAAGATTTCGTAGCGATTGGTTCATCCATCTCGGTGTAACCGGTGAACATACGTAGAAAAAAAGCGAAGAAAGGCATATACAGGTCGAATTGCGTAATAAGCCAAGAACAGGATGTGGACCAGAGGCGAATAGGACACCACCGCTGAATGTGGATAGCGGGTCAGCGGTGGTGGGAGAATCGCCCACTATCGGGTTCTGGGCAAGGTCTTTTAGGCCCTGAGCGGTGGGGGTTTAGCAGGTATGGCGATAGACTGTGGTAAGCAATAATGATAATCCCCCAACTTCATCTGAGGGGGGAGCCGACTCCGGCACTACCCTCTCGACCAACGCCGGAGAGAGGGTATCCGCAACAGGATTCCCCCACCGCCCTTAAACAAAAAAAAAGAAGTGTTTGGAGTGTTAACAAAGTTCAGTGTTGCTGCTGGTTCAGAAGCAACCAAACGCTCCGGTTCACATGCCACGTCGTGTGGTTTCACACTGCTGCATGAAGCACACACGTATTATGAAGCGTTGGATCAGCCAACATTAAGCTTCACAATGATAGTTCACAATGATAGTTCACAAATGATGTTCGGATCGACACGAACAAAGTTCAAAAATAAAACGTTTGGATCGGCACAAACGAAAGTTCACAAATAATGCGTTTGGATCGACACAAACGAAAGTTTATAAATGATGTGTTCGGATCGACACGAACAAAAGATCATGAGTAAAAACGTTTGGATCGACACAAACGAAAATACACAAATGTTGCGTTCGGATCGGCACGAACGAGAATTTATAAGAAGAAAACGAATGAAAATTCACAATAACGCTGCACGAATGATTATTCAATATAGGAAATCGTACTGAAAGGCTCGAAGACTCGAAAAAGAATGTTAACTTTCCTTTCTGCAATTCCCTACCAAAGCTTAGAAAAGTTTCATTTCTTTGGTAGGGAGAGATGAGGAACCAATCACCAGTTTTGGGGTGTAGTCCAAATCTGTGGAACGCCTACGAAACTCTTGACTTTATTTCTGACGCAACCTCGCCAGAAGATGCACAAAGATCCCTTGTTTTACAATCTATTCCCCAAAACTGGTGTCGCCTTTCCGCTGAGTGTGGGCCTGCGTTGCGTCACTTGTCATTGACTGGGGCATGGTTGGTTTTCCTTTATGATTGGGATAGGACACTTAGCCTTCAACCGTACCCAAGTCCGTAACTAATTCTGAGGGTTGAGGGTGCCAATAAATAACTCTTAAACTGCTGTGTTCCAAGTGGTCATAGAATAGGCCCACACAAGATGTCTAGGTAATTCTAGACAAGAAGAAAAGAGATTGAATTGAGTAACCTCCTTCTTTTTCGAAGTCGGTTATAAATGAGTAACCTCTTAATAACTTAAATACGTGTGATATTGTTCGTGATTTTGTAATGTCGATCGTATCACCGTGATGGAAAACGATAATATCGTCGTGTAGATGTATACACAAATCTAGCGAGCGATTCACGGTGGTCGCGATTGACAAGTTGGAGTTGTTATGGAGAAAACAACAAGGTTTGATAGAGAGATTGAGGGAATGTGCGAGTCGACTCGTGTCTTTTCTGAGATAATTCGTAATTATAATTTGAGTTACTATACTTGGATTGAATGCTCACGCGAGTGATCCCGGGTATTAGGAATTTGGTTTTGCACTCGGTTCGGCAATACTTGAATCCTCCCAGGCCGGCTCACAGATCCAATGGCATTGGCAGCTGGGAAGCTCCTTTCCATGTGAATCCCGAAGCTGGGATGGGTTGCAAGGCTAACCGTAGTGTCGCCGGCAGAGGAGTGCCCTATGGGCCAGCCAGGCAATGGTGCAGAGTTCCAATGGAACTCTCTTGTGGATCACTACGCGCAGAGACTTGATTATTAACGGTAAGAGAGCTCTCTTAGTTTTTAAAGAAAAATGTCATGTAGCATGTAAATTGCTTGAAGCGCCGATTTTTTAACCGCGTTCGTTATTTTTACACATTATCTGACACTGAGCTTTCGTACAACGAAACTCTTGTAGTTTGCTTTGATTAAATAAATATATTCTGTCTTGCTCCGGCTTTTCCTCGTAATCCGTCGAGGTTTTTATGCCGAAGCAAGAATTTGTTTAACCGGGAAATTGTGTGTTTTTCTTTTAGTATAAGTTCGAACGTTGTTCAATTTAAATCTGTACGAATTCTACTTTTCTAAATTTTTTAAAAGATTGAAAAACAGATATTATTAATCAATATATAAGTTACTTTCGTTTTTTGTTTACCATAAAGTTTCTTTTGTTCATACAGGTTTTTTTTAAAATTATGTATGAATTTTATAGTTTTGTTTAGTGTAATGGTAATAAATTCACCATTTCTAGTTCTGACACTTTTGTATAACTTTACCCGTCATCCCGCTCCTGCTAGCTATCCCGTGTATTTTTTCTTACGAAGAGGGGCGCATTATTTTTAATAGCCCACGGGCTCCGAATATCTTAGGACGGCCCTAATTAGATGGGATTTAGATGAGGATTAGATAGGCCCTATTAGATGACGTTAAGGAGAATGACTTGTTAGTTCACAATGAGAATTGCAGTCACTGTTAAAGATTCCATAAAAATGTGTTTAGCCATGATTTTTCAAAATTACGCAATAATCAATTATTAACGCAAGGTATTGCGTTAATAAAGCTCAATGCAATCAGCTGGTTTAATGATGCTTAACTCTCATCGCTTGGTGTCGAATTTACAAAGTGACAGAAAATTAAAAAAATTTCAATGTGTTTTTAGTCAAATTGTAGAGTTAAAATTTACTTCTTGGGTTTTAAGATTGAGTTCCGTATTAAAAAAATAAAAGTCACACAACGTATCGGGAAAAACCGTACAAATAGCATAATCTTATTTCGGGGAAAACTGTCAAATTGGCACGAGGGACGGATAAGGGTTAATCAGTGCCGGATTAAGCCTCATAGCAGAAGTAGCGACTGTTACGGGCCCCGCGATTCTGGGGGCCCCGTGCTTGTAGCAGAAAACTGTCCTAAAATTTGGTCGATACCGTTCCCAGGCATTTTTGCTAAAAAAAGGTCATTCATCGTGTTTTATTATATTATCGTGCAAAACCTGGGCCCCCCCTGGTAACATTTGCTACGGGCCCCGCGCTGCCTTAATCCGGCACTGGGGTTAATACACTCAGCTAACTTGCTCAACCTGACTACATTCATGTTATTAAATGTTTGCTTTATGATAGAAATGCTATGTGAATATAATAATGTGAGCTACAGGTCATGGCTTGTAAATCTTGGATGTCGTGTATTAGGACAATTTGATGTGCAACTAGGCGGTACAGTTGACGAAGAAAGTTCTTGCGGACTTGTGTCGAGGGCGATTTTGTTCGATGGTAGAGTGGCAGGAAATGTGTTAAGGTGAACGACTGTTTCCTGCAAACTGTACTACTCGGGGATCTCGTCGTTACGGTTTGCTTAGAAACACATTGCCGGCTAGTAGCCACTAATGGGTAAGTTTAAACTGCGCCATACCTACCAAACTACCATATCCTGTCGCGATATTGGCCAACCCCGTATCTCCATAAAAGCAAGATCCGATACACGTCGCGGTACAGAGTTACAATCTGTGCCTCCCTTCGGGGACATGTTCCTACTGTGGAAATGCCTTAAAGAAAGAACGTGAAATAAATGATGCTACACGGATACATCTGCAGAGAGGCAATATTAACAGAAGATTCAGTCATGCAAATAACGAGATTTCACCATTAAATGAAACCGTAGTACTAGCAGCAGAGCGGATATTCTGGAAAAAACAATATTCTCGAAAAGAAGTAATAACATTTTTCTTTGTTGAGAAAGTTGTTATTTACAATCATAAACCATTTCGTAATATCCCGCGAATGTATGATTCTCCTTTATTAAATGTTTTCCATATTTCACTGAAGTGATGCTTTGGGTTTCATAAAATATTATATCCGTTAAATATTTATAAGCGATGGATCCATAATGGGAACGCCGGATTGCCAAAGAATCGTGTTAAACGTTATGAATAAACTGCAGATATGTAGATTCACGTTCCTATGCACAACGTGAAACCGCTTGGAGAAGTATTGTAAATTTGCTTTTACTGGAAACATGTAAATTGAACAGACATTACATACATATAGAAAAAATAGAAAATAATACCAAAGTTGGTGCCTCGCACATCAGAGCATAAACTCATTTGATTACCACGTTACCACATTTTTTTTCAAAAAAACCTAAATAAATTCGCAGTCACAAATTTCCAGATCAATAGGGTTAGGAATCTGCATGTGGCTAGGAAAAATTATTTCATACTTTTTAGTCCGTTTTTAAAAACGTAGTATTTTTTAAAAATTCATTTTTATTTATTATTATTACGCGTATAAACTAACATAACTCACTCACATACTAAAAAAGAGAAAATAATATTTTTAGCTATTAGTGACTATAAATAAAAGCGTGGAGCGCGCGCCCACAAAAATTACGTTAATATAGTTTGGCGCGCTCCACGCTTTTATTTATAGTCACTAATAGCTAAAAATATTATTTTCTCCTTTTTAGTGCATTCTAATATAAGCGTAGTTTTTGAAAAGTTTTTTTATATAAAAAAAATTATATATACTTTTTTCAAGATTAAAATTATTGCTGACACAAGTGGTACATGTGGTTGTCTGGTACAGGATTCTAATCATGTGTAACGGCAATGTTCGAACGGCATGTTACGAGGTGTGTGAGAGCACATAATAAAGAGGAGGGTTAATTATTGTAAGGTGCACTCATTATATCAGTAACAAAAATCGTTTTGTACTAGAAAAATACATGGGAACCTAAGGGTGGTTGTTTCGATTGTGTCCCTCTACTTTCGACGCTCATATTATTAAATATAAACATAATCTCGTTAAATCATGAGTGCACCTTACAACAATCAACCCTCCTCTTTACCATGAGCCCTCACACAGCTCCTATTATGTTCGTATAAGGTCAAACAACTGCTTGCCGCAAACACTGTTTTCACTTGTTTTTCTAGTAATATTCTAATAATATTTGCCCCCCTGTACCTTACCCCCTTAAGATGTAAATTTATGTTATCTACATTTTCATGGCGTATACTCACAAAGAAACATTTTCATAACGTATTCCAAACAGAAACATTTTCCTAGTGTTTGATATACGGTAAACAAATTCAACGATTTATTTGCTGATACGTGCACTCAACACCAGGTTAACATAATAATGACAAACATAAATTCATCCGAGCTCGATCTTGATTGGCCGGGTCACTGAACCGGAACATACGATCAACCGTGACCGAGAGTATATAAACCCGAAATTCGGAACAGTAGATCATTCGAGATCCTGACGCTGCAGTGAAAACTTGGTGTTTTTCAAGTCTTTCCTTCGCGTGATTGGATTACTGGAGCCCGCAAAAGTGGATTTCATTTCTGAACTTCCGCCAGAGGTGTCGCAGCTGATTCTACGCAAGTTGGATTCCAAATCTGTTCTCCGCGCTGCTCTGGTGTCACAGAAGTGGTTGAACGTCTGCAGAACTGACCCGGGCTTGCGAAAGACCGCAATGGATTACAAAGATCGCATGGAGAAGAAAAGGAAAGAACGTTTCCTTGGTATTGAGGAGTCGAAAGTGACAGCGTCAAAGAATCTACCTAATCCCGTGCAGGTGCAAAGAATTGCATCTTACGTGAGGACCAAAGGCAAGGTGGTATTCCGACAAATTCCTCGACGTCTTTCAAACCCTTTTCACAATGAGAATGGGGTGAAGCGTGTAGCAATAGGACATAGCAGATGTATTAGAATGTAGGGTAATAAGAATTTTATTTTGACATGTTTGCAGCAGTAAGCTTCTTAATTTTGGTGCGTTTTAGAATGTTGGATAATATTTTGTTTTGACCTGCTTGCAACGGCAAGCTTTTTAATTGTTTAAACATGTT
The DNA here is from genome assembly GCA_028455595.1 of Lasioglossum vierecki. Taxonomy (NCBI): domain Eukaryota; kingdom Metazoa; phylum Arthropoda; class Insecta; order Hymenoptera; family Halictidae; genus Lasioglossum; species Lasioglossum vierecki. The sequence goes on along the minus strand of CM052340.1, from coordinate 1,277,409 downwards.
GTCTGTAATAAGGAATATACATAAATCTCGTTGTAGAGATTTGTACGAAATGAAGACTTGCATTCCACTAATATGAAGCGATGGGAAATTGATAACTAAGTTGGTTAGTAAACAGTAATACTCATTAAAACTAAACCTACGAACGGATCCATATTTTTCATTTTATAATTACTGAAATAATGAAATCGCTTACGTGGCAATTGATTTGATAAATTTCTTTATTCAAGCACATATATTAATAAAAATCGGATAAGTTCTAAATAAACAGAGACTTGTCATTTTTGTAAGTTGAAACCAGTGGTAGGAATTATTTGACGAAACAAATATTTCTAATACTATTTAATATTTTAGACTTTATTTTGTTTAAAGAAAATACTATTTTAAATAAAATATACAATTTCGAAAATAAAATATTTCTATTTTAATAATCTCAAACACAAAATAGAATCAAAATTATATGTGAAATCACATATAATTTTGATTAAATAAGTGCGATCGATAACCTTAATAACATTTACAAAATAGAATATTGTATTTTTGGTGCCTATTGAGGTTTGTTGATAAACATACAGTGTATCTTATCACCAAGAAATTATTTCTACTCATAAATCTATTGAATGCGAACCATTATTTTCAGCAATAATACTTAAAATTAAAATTGAAAATAAAGACAAAGTCCAAATATTTTCAATATTCTTAAAATAAAATACTATTTGCAAAACTTACTGCCTCAAATAAATTATTTTATTTTCAAAAAATACTGCATCAAATACAATATTTTATTTTAAAAATTGTACACATACTTTAAACTAAATAGGATTATTTATTATTTCCTATTTAAAATACTATTTTCCCCAGTTCTAGTTGAAACATCTTAATCGCTAAGGAGCTCGGTAGGTTTACTCTGAATCAAATAGTTATTCAAATTTAAGCTGTTAAAATTTTTTCAAAATTTGTTCGTGTTGGGTTTTAAGTATGGAAAAAAACCTACAACTACAGTCCACCGGACTGTGTTAATGAAACAGAACGTAACCATGTGCGTGTCTGAATGCAAACGAAATTTAAAGAGACATTCGTCGTCGTACCAAGCCATTTTGTTTCCCTGTCCATTCGGATCATATTTTTGAAGTTGTAAAATAATATGAAATTGAAACATGCGGCGTGTTCCCTTACAACCGCAGAATCTTTATTTTCCATAACGATCCGCTGTCTGGTTATGATATACATGTGACTCAATATCTTTATACAGTTGAAAGAATTTCTGTATTCGTGTATGCGTAAACATTATGGAATTTGTGCAGCAACACACTCATAGAACACATCTTCCGGTCGCATGTACTCGCGATATCGGGGGTTCCGAAGCCACAAACGTAGAAGACAACTTACCGAGAGGAGTTTCACCTCCGGTCAAGTTCTATGTGGTCAGAACATAGTGGAAACTGCTGAGCACCGCGCAGGTGCGAAAAGTTGCGACTCATATGAGGTTCGAAGCAGACTGTGTTTCGGACAATTTCCTGAAATCTACCAAGCTGGATTTGGGCTAAGGGAAACTCCATAACAGTGATATGTATCTAGTAGACAATTCAGAGTACACTATTATAAGATGTTTTTTAGCCGCGTGCTTGCTTATTGTACGGTAGATGATAAGTAGACTACAGATTGTATACTCTTATTGCACAAATAAGTAAGTGTAATACAGGGTGGGGCGCCACATTTTGCCATCTAGATTTACGTCATTATTATTACGCATAGCAAACAATGTTTCAGATGAAGTTGAATGGTTTTGAGAGGGGCACATTCTGATGGTACATTTTTTTAAAAGGTGGACGCGTAAAGGACATATGAAGGTCATTACTGTTTTTATAAATGGAATCATATATTTTTTATTGCATCAGCTGATGCATATTCTTTATTCTTTACAAAAAAAGTATTAATCTATTTGTGTAAAAAATCATTAGTTTAAGAGATATTTTAATTATAATTTGTTAGGAAATCTCGACTCTCTGGTCAATAATATGAATTCAATGTCATAATGTAGTTAGACATAAACATAAGTCAATGTAATTATAATTAAAATGTCTCCTAAACTAATGATTTTTTTATACAAATAGATTAATACTTTTTTGTAAAGAATATGAAGGAGCATCAGCTGATGCAATAAAAAATACATGATTCCATTTATAAAAACATTAATGACCTTCATATGTCCTTTACACGTCCACCTACAAAAAAATGTACCATCAGAACGTGCTCCTCTCAAAACCATTCAACTTCATCTGAAACATTGTTTGCTATGCGTAATAATAATGACGTAAATCTAGATGGCAAAATTTGGCGCCCCACCCTGTATAAAACAATAAAAATGAAATACAGTAGAGGTCAAAAATTTAAGGTGACTATTTTTTCAGTAGATTATCGCATTTTATTAGAGATACTAAAGGTCAGACAATTCTCAAATTTTCTTAACATTTACACATACAAGGTGGTCTTTGATATTCGGTTGTTCGGAGCAACGAGACGAGTCATTTCAACGTCGTGTTATTATACATATCTGAATGTAGTTTTCCTGTTGCACGAAGCAATAAAAAACAATGTAGTTATGCATACAAAAAACAATGATGATTTTGATAACTTCGAAAAAAAATATGTTTGCCAGATATTGGGCCATTGACATCATGTACATTACGTAACAAATACTTTCAAAACATAAGCAGTGTTTGGCAGAAGGCGAATGATACTTTGAATACCGTATTTGCTACGGACATTAATATAAATAACATAAATTTCTTTATAAGTTTATATTTTGGGGGGAACCGTTATTTTTAATGACTGGCATATTTTTGTGGCATTGAATCAGTTAGCTTTACACAATGTTCTATTCAAATCTTGTTCCACTCTGTTTCAATTGCAGTGTAAAGGCCACTCAAATTTTCAGATTTATATTTGTGTACGTCCCTTTAAATAATGTTCCAGATGTTCTCAATCGGATTGAGATCCGGTGATTGCGATATCCATGGTAAAACAGTAATACTTTCTAATAAAATACGACAATCTGCTGAAAAGATAGTTGTCTTAAACTTTTGTCCGCTTCTGTATATCTCTGTACTATTCCTGCATGTTGCAAATGTTTATTTTGTATAAAGATCCGCAGTCTAATTTTGAGAAACACGAATGATGTGCTCATAATTAGTACCAGTATTTTATGAATGCAGAATGCTGAACAATTACGAGCTTACTTCATCCTCATCCGTTTAATGTTTAACATGTACAGTTATATTACACCTGAGAGTTTATTTAGTGATGAACGTAATAATTCAATGCAATAATTTACCCAAAAATTAATTATTTTATTACTGCAAATGTCACTGGAGTTTACTGTTTGCTTTATTATATGTAGCTAATTGAGCACGGGAATGCATTTCACCTGTGTGCATACAAGTACCCGATGTCCAAGTGAGGACAGTTTTTTTTTTATTTAACTACTGCTTCCCACAAGCGATGCAGAATATTTTTCGTTGCATATGCAGGGTGTCTTAAAATTCCTTCAACATTCGCAAAGTGGAGGTTCTTGGGATCATTTGAAGCAACATTTTCCTTTGTAAAAATACCATCCACAGCTTTGTTAAGGAGTTATTAACAAAAAATATGGACCAATCAGAGCGCGATCTAGACCCGTGTTGACATAGTCGGCCAATTGACGGTTGGCGCGCCGGGCCAACTGTTCCAACAATCACATTTTATTTTGTAATTTTTATATTCTGTTTTGTATGTGGTGTATTTCGTTTTTGTAATTGTATTGGAATAAATCTCATACGAGATTTTCTATTTTAAAAAAAGCGTCTAGGTTGCGCTCTGATTTGTCTGTGTTTTTCGTTAATAACTTCAAAACAAAGCTGCGGACGCCATTATTGCAAAGGAAAATGTTGCTTCAAATGAACTCGAGAACCTCCAATTTCCGGATGTTGAAGCAATTTTGAGACACCCTGTATAATATATTCGTAGTTTTCTAAAGTCCATGAGTAATGATACTTTAATAGATCTTTTAACAACAATAGTGATTTCAATGGTGAGCCAAAAATGTATTAGTTATTTTGACGCATTCAATTACTCAATTAGGATAATGCAGCCTAAGTATATTATTTGATTTATTCGATTATTTGACGATCTTTGAAGCCATAATCGATTGTTTGACCACAAGAAAATAAATCTTAATTAGAAAATAATGTTCCTCTATATAATATGACTAATCTCCAGTGAGGACAGTTTTTTGGTTTAATTAATTTTTCATCTTTTACTATAATGTAATGTATACATACTATTACTACTTCTTATAACTTGATAAATAATCATTTCTAGTTTGGCTGTAAGTTTCATTTACTGTAATTTACAAATATTTGTGCAAGTTTCTAATTTCAGGCTCGTATTGAAATGAAAATTTACTTCGTTTCACTCTATTAACACATGAAATTAAACATCATATACCTGCTAAATTCGTTGTGCATTTATATTATCTACATATTACCATGTCATATTTTAAAAAGAACAGTTTACAAGTATTCCTACGAATTTTCACACGTTTCATAAAAATGTATTTTACAATTCACACTAAAACTGGCAGTTTGATGCATTCAACGTCGATCATGTGTCAAGGGTTGACAATTTTTCGGTGGAAAGATAACGAAAATATTTCCGGGATATTCAAATTCATGGAAATGCAACAAGACCCCGGATTAAATGTATGAAAATCCAAATAACGATGGTTGATTTCTATTACGGTGCTGCGAGGCGCGAATAGAACTTCGAACGTTGCTAGCGAAAGATATGAATTTTGCAAATCCGCAGATTTGGGTTCAGCTGTAACAGCAACTCTAGTTCTGTCCGCGTATTACATCAACTCGTTGCAATTAATCCCTCGAAAAACAAGGCAGCACAATTTGTATCTTGCGAATATCTCGTATTTTTACATGATCGTGTCGCAATTTCGTCAGACAAGCCATTTACGTTGTGTTTTGTGATATACAAGATATTTAACCTTAAGAAGACGGACCTCTTTCACTGTGTTGTATACCCAACAGCCTATCTCGCCGCCGATAGGTTACGATGACCAACCTGCGGACACGTCAACCCTAAGTCATAAGTAGATAAGATTATACAACCCTTAGACCTTGTCCTTTCACGTCATACTTTCGACAACTCATCTTTCCTACTCCCTTCCACCTTCTCCTTTCCAAAATAGGATATAAATAGAGGTGCCGAAACAGCATCTTCAGATTTCGTTTTCCTTGCAAACTATAAACTAGGAAGTCACGTCTTGAACCTTAATACACTATTGTACATCTTTTTAAATAAACCCTCTACTCGATTTCGAAAACCCGGAATCCAACAACTGCTATAAAACAAATTCTTGATGATCTTCGTCGTAGAGTCTTTTTGTTATTTTTAATCTATCATTTTATTCATTCAATTTTATTGTTTAGTCGTAGTTTCCCGAGGACACTCTCAAGTGACGTGCGGACGTATTATTACAACCTAATCAAGGTTGTAAGGCTTGAGCCCGGTTATGAAACTGCGGACACGTCGACTCGAGAATGACCCCGTACGACTGGATGCTACCCGCCAAATTAATATTGGGTAGCCGGTTCAATGGGTAAAGTGATTAAACAACGATTTGATCGGATCGATTCAAAAGGGATACATTAAAAAAGCGTTTCGTCCCGGACCTGCTAGTGGACTTGTCAGTGAGGCAATTCTAGCAGGTCCTGCCTTATACGCTAGCGCACGCAAGGAATTTAGAATTATAGCGCGGAATTTAGCACGATTGTCCCGATCATTGAACCACGTAATAACGGTCGGTATGTTGTACTTGTCTATTTACGGATTTAACAATATTGCTCGTCCGAAAGCTAGCAGAGGACTGTGTGCGTTTGAATTCTTGTTCGTTTGCGTTGAGGAAGAAAATGCACTGATTGGTTCCTGCCGACAGTTGCAGTTACCAATCAGCGTCCTCAAGAATGTTTAGCTCTCTTTCCCATGGCTCTGAAGGAGGCCTGTTTCTGAGAAAGAGAGAGACTATTCGTGAAAGAGACGTTCCGTCACCGTACGTATCTTTTGAAACAGGACCCTTTTCTGCAACTGGGTTTATGGCACTCTGTAAACTTAGTGTATACAGAAAAATAGACATCTGGCAATGTCTAGAGTGGTTATCGGAAGACCCTAATTGACTGAATCTTCGAGGAAGATTCCTAGTCACGAACGTACCATAAATATTGTCCGTAAGAACCACGTGTCCTGTTCCTATGCGACGTCATTAGAAATTCATCGTTAGAAATTAATTAACTCTGGATCTGAAAGGGTTTTAAATACTTAGATTCTCACCATAAAAATATAGAAGAACGCATTGTCAATATCTTTATACAGAGTACGACCGAATAAAATCACAAGGCCAACGATGCAATTTTGATCCTTGTGGCGCGTAAACTACGATAAAATTTTAAAAAAATGTTGACCTTAAAATTTAAGATGATGGTTTTTTGGCAACATTCTCAGTTGAATTTCAACCAAATCAAGGATGTAGAATCGGGTTCCATGGAAATCACCGACTCCAGATTTGACCGATAAATACTTTGGCCGACAACGCCTTTAATCGACAAGGAATTTGACCGACAACGATGTTAGATTAATTTGCCGGTCAAAATCGTTGTCCGTTAAAGCCGTTGTCGGTCAAATCTGGTGTCGGGGAAATTTTTGTCGGTGATTTCCATGGGACCCGTAGAATCATCTTGTGGTAGCCGCGACATTTAATTTCTTTACACCCAGTACAACTAGGTTGATTCTACATTTGAAAATAAGCCGAAAAAACGGAATAACATTGTTTCGTTTGACGTCTCGTTTTCGAGAAAATCAAGGTTAAAGATTCGTCAGTTTCACATGCTATGCCGTAGCAGCTATGGCACACATATACAGGAAGTAGAATTGTTGGTCATGGCCAGACGCGTCAGGAGATTCCAATCTAATAGCGAGCGCATTCGCTGCATTTTCAAACGCAGTTTTCTCGAAATAGTTTCGACTTATTTTTCCATGTAATCTGCAGTCAACTATTCGATAAAACAGTAAAATCCTAGTAATCTTATAGAAGAATTTTATACATTGTGTCGATTGGGTGACCTCGAGAGACATAATTATATGTACATTATATTCCAAATTAAACTTTTTATATTATGAATTTTATTCTCGGCGCCACGGTTCGATCATTTTTCTACATAACAAATAGTTATTTTATAGGAATACTAAACGCTGGATTCGGATTTGATCTCCCGGTTCAAGAACCACGTCAGCTATTAAAATGTTTTTAATAGGAGGAAAAGAGGTGTTTCGTTCTAGACCCGCTAGAGGACTCATCAGTAAGGTTATATAGCGGGCCCTGCCTTATACACAGCATGTTCGAAAGCAATTTGAGAAACGTATGTATACACAGGGCCCGCTAGATAGCTTTACTGATGAGTCCTCTAGCGGGTCTAGGACGAAACACCTCCTTTATTTTCCTCCTATTAAAAACATTTTAATAGCTAACGTGGTTCTTGAACCGGGAGATTCAAATCCGAATCCAGCGTTTAGTATTCCTATAAAATAACTATTTGTTATGTAGAGAAATGATCGAACCGTGGCGCCGAGAATAAAATTCATAATATCCAAAAGATAAATTACGATCGATAAACCAATTAATTAAGTATTAAATTTTTTTTTCTTGAAAATTTAATTTCACTTTATAATATATAATCATATTTAAACAAATATTTGTTTATAATCGAGATCCAGTTAATCGAGATTCTACTGTATTATTAAACGGTCAATTTCCTGGAGTATTATTCTGCTCAGCCACTATAATTAAACTGAAAATTCCTTTCTTGTTATACAAGAAACGAAATTACCGATGAAGCATCTATCGATCCATCGAGCGCGCGCGATCATTCACGAAAGTGAGCAATCGCATTGCGATCCGAAGAATATTGTAAACGACAGTTTGCCGTCCGAACAATTCTTCGTGTGCGTGTCGTTAACCCGAGCACCGTGAATGGTTGATACTTCGACGACGAGGCGAGTTAGGAATTTATGGCAACCCGGGAGGTAGTGACACATGTGAGCCGGAGCCGGAATTTATTTTACTACGCAATTCTGATAAATATTTGCGAGGCCGTGTCGGATTGAAATCTGCACGGCCGGCGGTCCGAGCTTGTTCCAACTATCGATTGACTGCGTACATCGCAACAGCGCGGCGCAGAGACTGAATATTCATAAATATATGCAGTCCGATGATTCCTCTGAAAGCACAGTGTCACATGAATGTAAGCCCACCTTGCACCCGTTCGTATGCCGGCTATGTTTGTATAATCGAAATTTAATTACCACGGATTCACGTGCTTCACTAGATTAGTGATCCACGTCTGGAATGCACCAGATGCTGCGATTCATGCGTGAAATCGTGATCCACGCAAATAGTAAACACGATTGAATAGTACGTGCTCCCCTTTGCTAACCTTACCCAGGCTCTCAAGTCTTCACATTTGGGTGATATAACCATAATTGTTCCGTCGCGGGAATAGTAGTTCTTTAAAAATATTCAGTTTTGAGCATAAGATCAATTTTCGATTGCAAATATCGTGACAATTCACAAGGAACTAATGTGGCATTAGCATTACCCAAGTCGTCACCATGGGACAAACCGATGAAATCGGCGACAAAATCAAAGAACTTTCGATAAAAATGAGATGGAGCGATGAAACTTTTTTAAAATTAAAGCTGAAACTTGAAAAAATAAAAATGTAATATTTTAACAATAATTCAACTTTTTGCAAAATTCGGAGGTCGTAGGCAAATTTTAAGACCAGATTTGAAATCGGCGTGAAAAATTTACGGGAAATTATGTATAACATGTTCAAAAAACAACTTGTTCCGCGCGTGGTATTCAAACACCATGATTTTCTTGAAATTGTGCAAGTTTAACGAATTTTATCAAGGTTAAAAAACATTCGTACCATGATCTCCCTATTTTTCCCATATTCTGTCAAGTTTCTACTGCAATTAAAAAAATTCAGCGCTCTATTTCATTTCTGTTGGAAGTTCTTTGATTTTGTTTCCGATTTGGGCGAAAGGTCCTTCTGTGCGGTGCACAGTGGACCAGAATGGCTCTTCAGCTGTTCATGAGCTAAAAAATGAAAGTCCTCATATCGATTTTTAACCAAGGCACAGTGATTTGTAAATGTCCGTTACATTCGAAAACGATAATATTAATTAAAGTTATTAACAACTCTCGATACAATAAGCGTTGATGATCAAACTTTTTTAGATTTTCATAATGATATCCCGGAAAATCGGTTTAAAAGTTCGTAATTTATCTTCAGGATATTACAAATTTTTATTCGCGGCGCAAAGGTTCGATCATTTACAACAACAATTAGCCATATTTGTGAGATACTAAACGCTGGATTCGGATTTGAATCTTCAGGTTATGTATATAATATATATCTATGTTGAGAACGCTCCAGAAACTAAACGTTAATCTTCGTAAGTTGTTATTTACAAAAATGCTTAGTCAACTAAGGAAAATCGTCAAAGTTTTTCACCTTTGACAAGAGAAAAGTTAAATTGATTCTAATGTCTAACATTCTAAGGTCTAACAAAGTGGAACATTTTCAGCAACGTCTCCTCATTTTTCAGAACGGCTCATCCCGGTTCGGATATTATGATGGTTTATATATATTGCGATGGTCGCGTTGCATGAGATGCATGACGACCACTCAGCGGCTCGTAAGAGTGTAAAGACCTAACCTAAACCTATCTCATGAATTTTTTATATTATTGGACCATTGATAAACATTCGCATTTCTTACTAGCTCAGTTGAAGCATTTGTATTTGAGAGATCATAACAACAGCAACGCAGTATAGCATCACAGCAGATTTCCCATACTGAAAACCTGTATTTGACCTTTGTTAAGAGGAATTATAGTATAGATTTTTGTTCATGAATAGAAAAACACAATTATAAGTCGAAAATCCGTATGATGAATTGATTATAGTCTGTACCTTTGTAAAATATAATACTTAATCTTGTTTTAATATTTGTAATTCTTTAAATAAGACAGTAATAACACAATTTGTGTTATTTCATTAAATATAATAAACTTAATTCATTGAAAAATTATGGATTACTCATGTTTGAAAACCTAAATCGCCAGTTTTCAATTATTATTCATTATTCACGCGATTTTTCAAACATTTCCCGTGGTGTGACAAAAAAATGTTTTCTACAAAAAGTAATCAGTAATCTGTATTCTACAAATCTCAATACAAAAACTTTAAAGAATTATTTTTTTTTATGTTACAAGCCACGGTAGGTTTTTGAAAGAAAAGGTTGTGTACAGGTAGGAATGATACACGAAGGACTAACCGCTGAGCTTAGCCAATGGGTCGCCTTGTAGAAACAAGGAAGTGGACTAGCCGATGTTTCTTTCACCACCAGGTCGTCTTTTGTGTGGAATGTGGGGAAAAGTGGACTAGCCGCTGTTTCTTTCGCCAACGGGTCGGCACTATCGGTTTCACAAGGACTAGCCGATAGTAACTTCTTCAAATGAATCTGATACACCTCGAGCGGCAAAAGTTGTTTGAAGATTAAGAGCGTAGGGTAAGACTTTGTTGGAGTCGGCTGCCGAGTGGTCGCACGTGCATTGTATTTATATTGTAGCGCGACCGAGACGTTTCATCAGCCGCGACAGGCAGGATCGGTTTTCTCTTACGCGCAGCCGAAACGTTTGATCGGCTGCGACAATTGAAAAGCGGCTTCTTTGCAATGCTTGCACGTGGACGGAGTGACTCTGCAGAGTGGAGAAAATACGAGGCAAGGCCCTCGATGGCCGGAGAGAAGCCGGCAGATTTTGTTGAGGACTCGAGCTGGAAAGATCATCGCCTCCGCAGAGTCAATCAGTCAGATTCGTTCGACAGTCCGACATGCGAAGTATGAGCATGCGAAACGCAGAAACGCACGGATCGCGTCCAACCGCTCGCGCCACGACAGGTGTATCGTCGTGAGATGAAATACTATTAATATCGATTAATACATTTTATGTTTTCATTGAAATATATGTAATATACCATCTTTATATAGTAAGTTTATAATATAATTTATATAATCTTTTAGGTTAGATAAATAATATTTCTATCAGTTCGCTTAGTTTCCTAAATCGAAACGCAATTGAAACCCTTAAATCGTACCAGCACGATTTAAGAGATCACACTGGTTTTTATCTAGGTCTTAATTCGCTAATCTACTTAAACTTCCTATATTTTCAATGCTACGGAAGCTATGAAAGAGAAACAAATTAAATGGAACAAATTTCTTTGTAACACTTGTTACTGTAGAAGATGAAGAAGACTGGTTTTGTTTTCTATGTAATCAAACACGTTTAGAAAACATGATTCATTGCCTAAAGTGCAAATTATGGGTTCATGAACCTTGGTGGTGGAGTGTTGAGAGAGAAGTCAAAATATACGGTTGTTCAAAATGTTTGTAATGCTTTTTACTTTTAATGTTTTCTAAGAGTTGATTGTTTCAATTTGGTATATACTATATTTTTTATAAAAATTATATATTATTATTTATATGGAAAGAAATAAAAATTATACTGTCAAAAGAAAATTTATTACCAAAAAAAGTAAGTACGATTTTGAAAATATAGCAGTACGATTTAGGATACAGGTGTCCTAAATCGTACTTTTACAGTGTCTTCTAAAATTACTAAAATCACTATCTTAATTTAATTTTATACGTAGAATGTTTATTTAAAAGATTTTTGCAAAGATCGAAATATAATTACGAACAACAATTCTAGTAGAAATGTGTATTGTTTATTATATATACCAAAAATCCCTTATTTATTTATTCTATTTTTCTGCGTTTTTTTCTGTCAGATTTTTGCAACAGTCGGAATTCTCTTATTATTAATTTTTATGAGAATTATTACTATTATTATTACTTTTATTAGAATTATTATTACTTTTAGTACACTTTTTGAATGTTAATAAACGTTGATACCTAGTTTCAAATTATTATATTCACTACTAAAACAATACAAAACAATCCGCAGAATAAACATTCGACGTATCAAACAATGAATACATATAGGTGGAATATATTCATAGAAACACGTATTCATTTGAATAGTTAAATTTTTCAGTTTCAATATTCTACATCGAACGTATAAAGTGTTAACAAAAAATTTACTGCCGGAAAAATTGGGGCTTTAAATTAACAATCATGCGAGTTCCATTTTTGAAACAATCCTGTTGGAAATGGAAGTTTACAGAATTGCGGTTGCTGCAAAATACAAATTTGCCAATTGTAATAAAAATGCAGGGTAATTCTTAACAAAAGGTTTTTTATAATATTTAAATCTCATTAAAATTGGAAGGAGTACATTTTTTCAGCTGATTCCTCTCCATGCGCATTCTACCAAATGCTGTTTATGTTCTGCAAGAGTCTAAAGTTGTACATATACATATAGAATGCGAATATATGTGTAAATGTTAAAAACAATTGGAGAATTGTTCGACGTTTAGCATCTCTAATAAAATGCGATAATCTACTGAAAAGAGGCTACTGTAACTGTGGAGAAAGAATGGCGTCAACAATGTATGACTGTAGCAGCTAACGTGTTAAACCGTCGGCGATAGAGATCCATTTTACTGCACTGCTCACGCAGACAGAAGTTATAGTGCTTCGAAAAAGTACACTCAGCTTTTTTCGTAATAACTTTACGTAAAGAAATAACGCGTTGATACGGTCTGGAATTCTGGAATTTCAGTTGAAAATTGTATGTGTGTTTATAAACGTTAATACAGAAATAATTCGAATGAACCAACCATCTGATTTTCAAAATAATATTCAAACATTGATGGTTGATATATTAAAATAGAAGTTATCATGGATATGAAAACGAATTGTGAAGGCAAATACCAGTTTTCAAAAATATGTGTAAAATTCCAGGAAAACAGATATATTTGAAATTCGCGAATGGAAAATACATATCGCTGCAATTCTATAGAATTCAGTTTAATATTTCGTAGTATTTATAATTTCATTCGATAAAATACGTGAAAATGCTTCACAATGCGACTGCATTATCATTATAAATATGCTACAATCGCTCTTGATATTTTCTGCGAAAACCATTACAGTTCCCGATACAGATAAGTACGTTTCCCACACATTTGCCTGTAAGTTGCTGTTAAATTACAGAATTTCCAGTGATGGAAGACAGTTACGGCACCACTCTTGGCATCCAAAACATTTTCGAGGACCAATTTGTTATAACCAAACTACGAATTTTATGCATTTATGACAAAAATGGTGATATACAACACTCTGAACAAATTATACGAATTTAAGAATATTGATATGTTATTTTTGACTTAATAAAATCACTTTACAAAGAAGTACATTTTTTTCTTGTGTATCTGCTGTCTTTTACAGTTGTTTTAGAAAATTTTCATGTAATTTACTGAACAAAGAGGTACACTCTTATGGGCTGTCTATCTTTTACAATTGTGTTAGAAAATTTTTATTATCGATTTAATGAAATTATCGAACAAAGGGGGGTGCAATGTTATGTGCCTTTTGTCTTCTACAACAATTTAACAAAATTTTTAGTATACACTTAACAAAATTGTTAAACGAAAAAGTAAATTCTTATTTTTGCCTTGTATTATTTTATGATTGACTTAGAAAATATTAATTAATAATTCAATAAAATTAGAAGGAGGAGAAGTGCATTCTTATTTGTTTCACATCAAATATCATCAAAGAACGCATCTTTGAAATATATCATCCTCTTTTTGTCAACAAACAAAAAGAGAATAGATTATTAAGAACTGGTCCATTCAGTTGGAGAAATACTACAGTTATACCATATGCTGAAAACATTTCAAATGACATAAAAAGAATATTTAGAAAGAGTAGAAATACACACAATTTTCAAGATACCTCACTATCTCAAATCTTTATTTCCACCTGTTAAAGATAAACTACCATATTTGAAAAATTTTAATGTAGTTTATTCAATTCCTTGTTTGGGATGTGATTCAGTATATATTGGACAAACGTCCAGAATTTTAGAAACAAGGATTACAGAACACAAACACAACATCTTTTTACCACCAACACATCACACAGCATTGACGAAACATTCGATTGAGTTGGATCACAGATTTGATTTTGAGAATATCAAAATAGTTGACAAAGAGGCGAATTTACATCAAAGGCTATTGTTAGAAACAATTCATATGATTAAACAACAAAGCATAAACCTTAGGTATAAAACTCCTAAGATACAAGAATATTATGCAACGTTACTGAACCGGTAATGTTATGATTGAATTGCTTTGTAAACAATAAATAGCCTTTAATGTTTCTCAAAACACTTAACATTCTTAACTACACATTATTAATTATATAAAATCTTCCAACAAATGTTGAATGTGAATTATTGAATTTACCCTCAACGGTATATATTGACACAATTAGTTAAAAAGATATTGTGTACTTTCAAATTTACCGCCATTATTGATTGGCATAACCTAGATCATTTCTAAATACACTCAGTGTCCTGACAACCATCATCGAGGACACACGTTCGAATTCTCAATATCCACACTTGATTACAGAATCACATCATAAACAAGTAAGCTGGCATTTATGATTAATATTCACGAACAATCTTTATTATTACATTTATATAGCTCAACAATAGTTTTGAAAATTGTGCAATACATACACTTTTTTACAGACGCAGTACAATATACACATCTTGAAAAGGATTCGAATTAGAATCGAAACGTCGATGATGATTATTGGATAATCTGCAAAATTGTTTTTTGATTAAGTAGTTATTGATTGAAACCGTAGCGCCGAGAACATTCAACATTTGTTATTAACAACATTACGATCGATATTCAAAAAAACGTATTATACAATATTAATTTTGCATGCACATCCGCAGTTCAATTATACTAATGCATGCAGGAGGTACTAACCTATATCGTTCCTGTTCACATTGTTATATCCTACTATTAATGTATCCCATGTATATTCTGCCGGTTGTAGAAACGTATCAGTTCTGCAATGGTCGGTTATCATTAAACCGATAATACACCGGTTGTGCCCGTGTATTAATTCTGTACTTCATCATTGCGTATCATCTTCTACGATCTTATTATAAATCAAACAAGTAATTAATGAACCGTAAATCAATCAATATTTCCTAGTAACAGAAAATTTTGCAGGGCTGTACATACAACAACAGACCCGTGTTGGGGACTTATATCGATTAAATACTGTAGATCTATTTAAAATCTTTTGAATCTTATGTCTAATCTAGGTGCACGGTAGTGCACCAGCCAAGGTCTCGCACTACCTCCTTTTACACGAAACAACTTGGCCGTTTTTTAGAGGCTTGTAACTCGGAACTGGAGGCAGATGGAGAGATGTAATTTCGTACACTTATTAAGTGCTATCATGTCTCAATATTGGCAAAACATTAATCTTCCAAGATTAGTAGGTTCCGAGATATAGGACCACAAAAATCGCTAAATTTGTCACTGGCTGACTGACTGACTGACTGACAGATCATCAAAACCTTTTGGGTACATCCCATTGACCTAGAAGCTTGAAATTTGGAACATAAGTCCACCATAACACACAACCAAAGGAATAATTATCAAAGTTTGAAATTTTACTTTTTTTTATTTTAAAAAAATTTTTTTTCTTTTTAAATTAAATTTAACCATGGACTCTTGTACAAATTAGAACTTGTAAAACCAAAGTTTGAAATAACGAACTTTGAAATTTTACACTTTAAAAAAAGCGTAACCTAAGTGGTGGGGATGGTCAGCCGAGCTAGTCTTAAAAAATGCCTGTATCTCGGGAACGGTGCTTCCTACCGCGAAAATAACGAAATTTTCAGAAGGCCGTATCCGAAGCACATAGTGTATGCCGAACCACATGACGTATGTAGTCTTTTGAATATTTAAACAAAAGTAGATGAAATCCCAACAAAAACATCCTGTAAACAGGATCCAAGTTCTCTATGGCCGCAAAAAGTTGTGAGATCAAACAAAATACGGCCAAGTTCGTTAGCTCATAAATACCTCTTACAATACTGAAAAAAGCGTTTGTAAAAATTAGTTTAAAAGAACGCTATTTAATTTTTAAAGAGTTACATGGAGGGCCAAATTATTCATACTTGGCCGTTACTTTCGAAACCAATGGCCATGAAAGATGTTTGGCAGCGGCCAAGTATGAATAATTTGGCCCTCCATGTAACTCTTTAAAAATTAAATAGCGTTCTTTTAAACTAAT
>CM052340.1:1195434-1260903 GCA_028455595.1 Lasioglossum vierecki | reverse complement strand
TACGGCCATAGAGAACTTGGCTCCTGTTTACAGGAGGTTTTTGTTGGGATTGTAACTAACAGCTGACAACTGCAAACAAATATTTTTATAATAACTCACCTTAAACTCTATTATCTTCATTTAAATTGAAAGTTTCTTATATTATCTGTTCCAATTATGACGCTGGTGGGCACAAATACGCTTTCTAATTTCGCGTACAGTGCAGTTTAAATATAAACGAAATAATAATCTCTAATGTTGAAAATTTTATCAACAATTTGCTGGGTTAGTGAGTGGAATGCGAGCGATTATATTTAAAAATAACAGTTATATTAATCAATTACTATACTTGTAGTTATATTTTGCTGTATATTAGAACATTCTGCAACCTAATTTCCTTTTTCATGTTTATTTTTAAAGAAAGTCACGAGGTAAATAGAGTATGAACAATCATCCAATATGTGAACTAGTGAATGTCAAATTGAAGTGCTTAACCTTAAATGTATAGTGACTGTAGTAAAATAGGGATCTTAAAAAAGTTTGATCCTATAACATCAAATAATCTTTTATTTCAAATGACGTAATAAATTTCTGCAATTCGTTGAAATATGTTTAAATAAATCATGAAAGCTTTTGATATTTCTTCTCGAACCATCTTTTTTCGTCGCCCAATGCGGTGGGGTTTGATTTCTATCGTAGAAAAAATTGGCACCAGAGTTAGATTAAGAATCGTACCGATCTTTCTTTTTCGCAGTTCGCGTGAGCATTTCGATATGTTCGTGTGTTAGAGAAAGAAACGGTAGAAGCTTTAAGGATAAATTTGTGCGAAAAGTTTACTCGTTCGAAAAGGTCGGAGAAAATGTGCGGGTCGTACTCGCGAGAAGTCCCAAACTCGAAATACAGTGAATCAGCGGTCTACTCGTCTGAGGCAGGTCTTCGAGAAACTTTTGAAGTGCAGGTACATGCGATTAAGACATATTTTCGAAGTGAACTACATCGATGTAAGTTGAAGTTGAAGCGGAACACCGATTACACATACCTATGATCACGGTAAATAGTCTCAAGAACTGGATGTCGAGATTGTTTGTAGACCAGAGCAACGTTTGCGGGAGTTTCCAGCTGCGTAGCAAAATTCTATCGGAAATGGCGCGGTCTGAACAGTGGTAACGTTTTATTGATAATTGAATTCGATTATTCCAACAAGATAATTTGTACAATAACAAAATTTGCAATATATTTTCATCTGTCTTAATTGACTTCAATTTTTGATTTTAATATAATTTAATATAATTATTTTATGTATTGAAGAATTAAACTAATTTTCTTTGTTGGAGTCGACGAAGAAACATTTTATTTTGCATAAATATTCGCAGTCATATGGTCATTTATTTAATAAAGAACGGACCTTATTCATTTGGTAAATAGAATACGAATGGATTCTTGAATTTTGAATTTAACCCTTAATCAATTGGTTTACGATATACATATTTCCATGTTTCACTGATTATATTCTAACATTGTTTTAAAACGAAGTGTTTGAACTATTTGAATCTAAAGAAAGTACGTGTACTCTCTCTTTTTGAATTATCCCGCGCACTCACGGCGCGTTGCTAAACAGGCTAGGCTAACTGTCATAAGAGATAGAGAGAGAGGGTGGGTGGAGGGAGGGAGACAGGGAGAAGAATGTGTCGTGGTAAGAGGAAACACGTGAAAGAACCGATTTGATAAACCGAATACCTACAGTTAAGGTTGTAATTAGTAAAAAAGATTAGTGAATAATTGACATTTAATGTCGTTTCTCTTTTTACAGGAGAAACTCAGTTCTGTTATTATCCCTACCTTTACCAAATCATATTGGGGATAAAATAACATTATATGATGTGACGTGGCATTTCTGCCAACGCCCCTACGAACCAGGAGAAGGAGGACCGGGTCACCCTCAGACAGTAAAACACGACCGAAAGCGGTGCGAGCGCTCTCCCTGGGCACGCGCGAGACCCAGAGGACGAATTGCTCATATTTTTGAGCACCAATTTTTGAGCGCCAATTTGCGCGACGCGAATTTGCAGGACCGTAGTCGGGCCTCAGGGGGACCGGACACTCTTTCCCTTTAGACTTGGCAATGATTCCTCAACAGGAGGCGCAGAGAGGACAGGCTCCGGCAAATAAAGGAGAGGAAAACACCGAAAGATCAGCGCGGCCCAGGACAACGAACCTGGAGGCTCCGATGAGGAACAACGGTGCCAGCCTCCTAGAAGTTAGCCCCCCACTTGTTGAATTAAACAATTTCAACAATTGTGCTGAATTGTGCTAGGTTTGTGCTATATTGTGCCCGAATATTATCACTATAATATGAAAAATAAGATGAAAAATTGAGAGAAACGATTTTTTGAGTAGCCCTCCACTTTTCATTTTTTTCAATTTTCTCAATTGTGCTAAGTTGTGCTAAAATTGTGCTCAAGTATTACTTTTAAAAAATTATAAATAAAAAAGTTATAGTAAAAAAACGTACATTATATAATTGTACAGTATATAATAATCCAAACAGCATATAATCATATATCTGAGTTGTGCTAGCCTAGCACAAGTCAGTACAACTTTTAAATTCCCCAGCACAACGATATAAAGGGCACTTTACCCTTGTACGTGGCCCTTCGCGCTAAGACGGTATATCATTTTCCGACTTTCTGGTCATCCGACAAGGATCATATCGCATATCTGAGTTGTGCTGACTTGTGCTAGGCTAGCACAACCCAGATATGCGATATGATCCTTGTCGGAGTAGTTTAGCATTAGGCAGAGTTTAAATTTAAAAATATATAATAAATTCGCCAAATTAGTTTTGGGTAATTGATTTATGGTTTTAAGAAACCGCATTTCGATCGGAAAACGTTCCGAGTTCCGAATTCCGTCTGAATGCTTCTTAGTCCACAGAATAATTCGTAACCAGGACCGATATGAACCTTGTCGGATGACCAGAAAGTCGGAAAATGATATATCGTTTTAGCGCGAAGGGCCGCGTGCAAGAGTAAAGTGCCCTTTATATCGTTGTGCTGGGGAATTTAAAAGTTGTGCTGACTTGTGCTAGGCTAGTACAACTCAGATATATGATTATACGCTGTTTGGATAACTATTTCTTACTTAAACGTTAATTAGTTGTCAAAAACGTTTTTTTACTATAACTTTTTTATTTATAATTTTTTAAAGTAATACTTGAGCACAATCTTAGCACAACTAAGCACAATTGAAAGAATTTTAAAAAATGAAAAGTGGGGGGCTACTCAAAAAATCGTTTTTCTCAATTTTCCATCTTATTTTTCATATTATAGGGATAATATTCGGGCACAATAGAGCACAAACCTAGCACAATTCAGCACAATTGTTGAAATTATTTAATTCCACAGGTGGGGGTCTAACTTCTAGGAGGCGTCGCGAAGCGTCCGGAAATTAGCTTCCGATAGGCCGAATTTATATTGGAACTGTTATAGTAAAACTTATACTGCAATTTATGTAATTCTAGAATTTATAACAATAATTGTGGGACTTATACTTGTTTTTAACTTAAAAAAATGCGACAATTAAATAAATAAAATGAAAACCCGATTTACGTACATTTTTATTCTTTGATGTCGAGGCACGCTAGACAAAGAAGTGCAAAGGCTTAAGCTTATTATTGAAATCAGATTTTGAACATATTTAACAAATATGCTATTGTGCATCTGATGTAGCATACGTGATCCGAGTAGAAAATTCAACATGTAATATCGGCGAAACACGTGGCAAGAACGAGTTAAAAACACACAGAATTTTAATATTAAAGAACGTGTGAAGTGTGTGTTCTTGTATTTTTATCTTGTATCTTATATCAAGATTCTTATATCAATATTTCTTGTGTCATCAATCAATAATTCTTATATCAGAGAACTTACATTCAAAAAGGAAATGTGTGTTGGCGATTGTAAAACATTGCTCGAAGAAGAGCCATCAATTAACTGTCGGATAAACGTGTTTCATTGTCGGCGGGAAGAGGGTTTAAAAATTCATTCATCGTTTCTCTGTCCTTATTATCGTTCAGTTTATCCTCATACTAGGCCTGTAATTTAACAGAGCTCAGTTGACCCCAGGGATCATTCTATTAAAACCATTTATCTGCTTTCTCGAAAGTTCTCCCGGGACTAGTATTGTACTTTCCCAAAGTTATCTTGAGTTCCCGGTGGAATCTTTCGACGGTCTCCTTTCTTTCACCTTAGTCACATTTTTCAACGACTCTTATCAGTATTAAGTCGCATAACTAATATTCCACAGTTCCGGGTATTATACTTATGCAGTTACAAGTCGTATCTTCTTCACGAATGAAATACTCCGTTTGCGTGAGTACTCGCGACACTCGCTGTTTTATGGCATTATCTTTCCCAAGAAACTTTAACACGGCTCGCTTGGTAGATTCGTGAGAGTCGTCGTCTAGAATATTTAATATCGACGTTATTTCTGTTTCCAACTTTATCCACGAATTTCTCTTAAAGCACAGGGTGGACTTGGGAGTGCAATAGGGCAAGGGTCATTCTACATATATATATATATTTGTAACTCGTTCAATTTTACTTTACTCTTATTATTTTAAATATGACTAACTCATTTTTTGTCGATTAGAGTTTGGAGAGAGCTAAATCTGTATTTATCTCCTCACAATTTACTTTATTTAAAAAGAAAAATATAGTAAGAGAAAAATACTTAGTTGTAAAGAGATATATTTGTATCACGGTTTTGTTCTCCTTACAATTCTCTACTTTCACGAAATAATGCATATATACTCGTATACCTCGCTTTTATAACACTGTCCACCATTTTGAATTATCTTGTTGTGTGACTTGTGGGCACCAGATACTCCGTTATCTTGGAACACTACATAATATGCCTATTAAATTGTACAGTAGTCTAAGTCTTGTAATATATTCGCGAAGTAGAATTGGTTAGTCATGATCAGACGTGTCAGACGATTCCCATCGAGTAGTTTGCGTATTCGCTACACTTTCGAACTCAATTTTTTCGAGAACAAAATTTTGGAGGAAATCATGTTATATCGAAATTTGTACTTATCTTTTCATGTAGAATCGCCCTGTATAAATTTTGTCCAAGAACCTTTGGAAGATCTTCAAATACAGGCTTCGACGAAATCTGATTTAGATCGAAGCAATTTTAATCCAATGGTAATTTTTTCCATAGTAGAAATAAATAATACACCAATAATATTCAATTAAAAATTACCAAACGAATATTGACGAATTGGTGAATGAGCATCTTTCACATAAAATATAAATAAACATATTTTGGAGGATTGAAGCAATTTATTATTTCATTTAGAGCGAAAGATTATCAT
Organism: Lasioglossum vierecki; assembly: GCA_028455595.1. NCBI lineage: Eukaryota > Metazoa > Arthropoda > Insecta > Hymenoptera > Halictidae > Lasioglossum > Lasioglossum vierecki. Next base: position 1,255,547 of record CM052340.1, on the reverse strand, counting down.
TTGATGTTACCTTCTAATGGAAATTTTACAATTTTCAAGGGTGCTAATGACAGCTGGTAAAACTCATTTGGAAAACCCAATGAGCTCCTTATACTGAAATCTACATTTCAGTTTTGTTTTTCATACATATAGGAAGTACATAAATTAAGTTTTTCTCTGCATCTGACCCTCCCCAGTCTCCCCTAAATGAAACATGAAATTAGTACGTTATAACGCAGCTATTGAGTCCGAATTTTTCGGACCTGATTGGTCCGACGTGTAACACAAAATAGAACGGCACACAGGGGTAGATACCAAGCGGAAACAGAGCTCTCTATTTTTGTCCCGTAGACAAGGCGGCCCGGTTTATCCGTAAATCCCTGTGTCACGCGTATCGACGGAATGCAAGGTGAATTCGTGCCGGGAAAAAAGGCCGGATTCGCAGTCGCGCTTACAATTAGACGTAGCATCGTCGAAACTGCGAGCAAACAATATTTATCCGGCGACTGGTTCCGCTTGTCGCCGGCAATCTTCCAGCGAGTTTGAAGATGAACGCCTCTGTAATCCGCTTTGTGGCTGATTGCTAAAACGCCGCGCCGCCGCGCTCCTTGACATAATTTAAGCCCCCTGCCCCCAACCCCTAAACGTATTATAACGTTGCGAGGTGTCGCCGTCGCAAACGCAAGCAGGTTGCGACAACTAGGGGCGTTAGTTTATGATCACGATAGGTTGTTGCAAGCTGCATGACGGAGCAGCTTCCAGCTCGTTCGCGTCGATGCTCGCCGCCAGGTGCAACCTACTTCCTTTGAGGGTAAAACGGAACCGGATGCGAATATCGTTATCGGACTGCCGCGGCCAGCCTTCTTTCGCTGGCTTTTCAAGTCCAGCCTGGGTCTATGTGCCATTTTAATTACGTGACCGATCCGAGCGCGGCTACCTTTGAGCTCAACGACGCTTTGGAACAGAAGCGGTTCAGTGAGATAGACCACCGGCACCGTATCATCCGGACATGAAGAGATTTTACCCTCTATTCTCGAATTACATTAACACCTGCCGGATCCGCTGATTCTTTTAACGAAACTGTACACAGTCGGCGAAAATTGGGATCTAACGGACAAGGGGGCGTGGACAATATACATATAGTGCCGCTCAAAAGTTTGGGACCACTCTGTACAGTGGAACCTCGGTACACGTCTGCTTTGCAGCACGTCCAATTCGGAATACGTCCTGTTTGTACGTGACAAATTTTGCTCGGTATACGACATAAATTTTATGCGTGATTTTCATTTTCTAAATAATTATCTCAGAGGAAAAATTCAATAATCAATTCTACTCAGAGTTAATGTACTATTAACACGTTCCCTGCCGCGTGGGGCGTATACGCCCCACGCTGAACTTTCCGTTCAAGCCATTTGGTATTATCCACTCGCTTGGCATAATAATGTTCAGCCAGTTATTTGTTAAACTAATTTCTAGAAAAATAAATTTATTGGTCTGTTGTGTTATGCATGTTAAACTATACAACCTTTCCTTGATAATTATGATTTTTGCGCTATTTTAATTATTGTAAGGCATACGCCAGAAACAAAATAATACAAATGTAAAGCGTGGGGCGCATACGCCCCACGCGGCTTGAATGGGAAGTCTTTAAAAAACGGTCTGGCAGGGAACGTGTTAACTCACACAAGTAAGTCCCATGGAAATCACCGATACAAATTTCCCCGGCACGGTTTTCACCGACTCTAGATTTGACCGCCAACTGCTTTGACTGGCAACGAATCTAAAATCGTTATCAGATTTTTTTGTAGTTTAGCATTAGGCAGAGTTTAAATTTAAAAATATATAATAAATTCGCCAAATTAGTTTTGGCGAGTTTCTCCGAGTTCCGAATTCCGTCTGGATGCTTCTTAGTCCACAGAATAATTCGTAACCAGGACCGGAGTAGAGCATAATTCGTAATTTCTTCTGCAATGTTAAGTGAACGCTCTCAAAAATCACATTACCTTTTTAAAATTGGTCCAATGGACTTGAATTTTTTAAAAATATTAGACCGACTAGTTTGCTAGAAAATAATTTTTGTTTAAAGTGCAATCGGTAGGAATCGTACGAAATTTTAAAAACTATGTCAACTTTTTTATCTGAGTCTGCAATGATAATATGAAAAGTGCGTTCTGTAGAATTCGGCAACTTATACGGCAATGAGCTACAAGCTCTCTTAAGTTGGTTACAAAAGTGTTAAACAATATATTAAACATTTACTTTGTAGTTTCTTTTATTTAATGTTGATTCATTTCAATATAAACTCGGGTGTGTGATATTTGATCCAAAATGGATGATACGTATTTTGTATTTTTTTTTATTAGCCTGCGGTCTTCATAAAAGATATAATTTTTCTTTATCAATTGCATCAGATAGAAACCAAATAAAAAGTGTTTTTCTTTAATCATTTCAATAGATTGAAAATATAATGTGATAATTAGATTGCAAGTCTTTATGCAAAATAAAAAGTGTTTGTGTCGATTCCAAGACACAAAGGTTAAATAAAAATTGTATTCTTGTTTGAGTTATTTTATTAAACTAATACGTCCACCGCTTTAAATTATACGTACCAATTTCTGTAATAAATTCATCAAATCCATAGTCTAGTGATAATAATAATTTTAATTATTTCTAAAAATTAACAAAAATGATTAACCACTCGAATCCCGCAATCCATCCACTTGGCTCTTGTTACTGAACTACTTTTGAGGTACACCGTATCCTGCGGTATTCCACAAGGAATAAAGACCTCAAACTGCAACATAGTTTCCTCCGAACAACGCACCGCTGCGAATGCTCCAATTTCGGGAACGCCTTCGCGCCGCGTGTTACAAGAAACCGTGGCAACAATCTTATCAAGAATACTGTCTCCAGTTAGATAATTGATATCGACAAAGGTAATACTATTCCATTCCTCCGAGCTCCGCGCCTGAACACTTGCTAATTAGTTAAACACCTCGCTGACCATAATTAATACGGTCCTAATGAATATTCGCCGGCGGGATCGAGTTGCGCGAAGTTAGTTCCAAGTTTGCCTGACATGAACCTGGCTCATTCCTGAGGGATTCCTGTAAAACAACACGAAACCAGTTAAATAGACCGTACCTTAGGCGGCAAACACGATCTTGATCATTTGATATCAGAAAATCTGAAATTGTGGCTTTGATAAATAATATTATTACATCGCTCGTATCTACGCACTATCGAACTGAAACGCGTTCTCATTCGCGTGTTTACTGACCTGGTTTTCAGTTTATTTTGACACATAGACTCCGGATATTTATGCATGTATGAATAAATTAACTAGGTGAAGTATAAAAAGTCCAAGAATATCGCTATGGTGTTTTCAACGCGAAAAGACTATTAAGGCGTGAAATAAATTTTCATTTTATTCCTGCTTCCCACAATCAATGCAGAACATTTCTACTTTGCATGAAATCTTGTGCTTTACCTTTTCAATTTTTGAAATTGTTAGCTCCTTGCTGTATTTTAACGAGTCACAATCGTCATGAAGATTTTATAACAAAGTCATTAGACTATACGAATGTTGATTGTAAATCCAAATTTTACTCGTAATTATTCAAACTCGTTAAATGCAAATTAATTAGATGCTTTTCATATTTCATTTCTTCCCCTTTCATGTGTCTTAATAATTTCATTTCATGATAATTAATTTGCACAAATTAAATACAAAGGGAAAGTTAGTTACAGCGTATGTGTGCGTTCTAAGTATATAATTTCATTTAAACAGAGTAGAAGAAACCAATTCGATTGCAGTCGTTCCAGGCATCAACAGTAAATGAATTTGTGCAGTAGTTTCCAGTAATTGGTACGAACTAATTCCAATATAACTTTCAGATTTGTACTCCCGGTTTATTAATTAGATTATTTCTCAATGAATTATTCGGTATTTAACAGTTTAAGATAGCGCTAAAATAAAGTGCGGCAAAAAGAATCTTTCCTTCCGGTTATACGAGAAAGGTTCGGCAACAGATAAGAGGAAATAATGTCCCGAATTGTCTCTAGTTTCTGTTGCGTTCCTTTTTTCTGGCAAGGATCCTGCGAAACGAACCGAGGAATTTATAGACCGCGATTATATCTGAATTCGAAAGCCCAGAAACGATCATTACAACATTTATTTATCGTTGTCGCGTTATCGCTTGGGAAACTATATAAACCATAACTGAGGAATAGTTGCGCGCAACAGCTTTATTGCTACCGCCGCGCTGAACCGACTTTATTGTGCCAGACAACTACTTTTTCGAATTAGCTGTTCCCGCAATCCATTCCCGATTATGAATCAACCCGTTCCCCTACTCGGACACATAGATTACTAGAATTTCAACTCTATTACCTCCGATACCCATCTTAAGCTTCAAACTTAAATTTAAAGGATTGCTCAATTCGATATTCAACCCTTGGCCGGGAAGACCGATTTAGAAGTCAAGTATGATATACAGGCTAACAACCAACCAATAATTTCGGTCATACCCTGTGTGTGTGTGTGCAGAAAATATCGAGCAAAGACAAAGGTATAAATTAATCACTAACATTACAAGATCAAGTCGAAAACACACTCTGCAATCTTTAGATTATTTTAACCCCTTGCACTTAGAATTATTTTTCTATTTTATTAATTTATTAACTGTTAAATGGAAAAGAAAATATGATATATTTGGTTCCAGTTACAATAAATTAACTTCATTTTATTAGATTTTTACGAATGCAATAGTCAGATCATATTAATCATTAAAAACGTTTGATCGATGACCTTAATTAGTTATCAATGGACCTTTACACTTTATCTATCGGAAGCCTATCAACCCTTTGCACTCCGAATTATCTTTTAATTTTATTGCCAACAACTCCCTACTATTTTAAGTGTTCCATTTAAAATTGATCTCAAAAGACAGTTCTTTGACTGCTACTTATTTTAAACAATTTTGTTTACTAATTACATCAATATAGCTCTCGAACTTTGTTGTGATTTACATTTGTGTAACTTATGTTTGATTTTGATTAAAAAATAGATCAATTAAATGAATAATGGAAGAACAAAGTACATATAGAGGGTGTCTCAGAGAAAATAGGCCACCTAAATATCTCCTTTATTTTTAATGACACGAAACATATTTATAACATAAAAATGGTATCGAAGGAGGAATATCATAGAGGAACATTTTTTGTCCGGTTATTGTTGCATAGTTTTTTCAAGGTCATCGTTATTTTTTTTCGTATCGAGAAAATGTTTTTTTGTTATTCCATCTTGTAGCGGCTATAGAAATACATTTGAATATGTTTAAATCATTATCTTCAGGTGACCTTGAGTCCATAAAAATGTGATAAAATTGTAAGATAATATTAAGATCACATTTGAAGTTTTTGTTTGTGTTATAACACTATAAGTTATAAGTGTACACGTTATAAGTGCTCAAAGCGATTAATAAAATGAACGACATATTTAGGTAACCTGCTTTGGCCAAAACACCCTGTATAAAACCCTGTTTCATTTACATTTTTCTTTCTCCGATGTCGAGTCACAATCGACAAAGAAATGCAAGGGGTTAATGATTTTAATAGAGGAGAAATCACAATTGAAGAATCATAATTGAGGACGAACACGTGATATATTTGTCGTACGAGTATAATACGAACTTTCGTTTCAACTCGGTACACATTGAACGTACTCCATTCGAGGTTTTCGTGAAAATGCGGTTTCTCGAAATTGCAACGACAACAGTCAACCGAACCACTTAACCGCGCCTACTTGCGCGTCCGATGCGAAATATATTCTTGCGCGATTTTTAAGAAATCGGTAAAATAGCCGAAAGGCATCCCACGGGGAATTTCAACTGCGAGACTTATGCAGCATTCAGCATACGAATGCAGGAATACATCCGCGAATAAACCTAGCGCGCCAGTATCGGTGGCCTGAATCTCACGTCTTGACTTCCAATATTTCGGCAAAGATACCTGGCAAAACCAGTAAAAAGGAGCAAATATTGGTTCGAGGTGCACGGACTCATTGAATTACCTCCTTCCGCGGCAGTGTGAAATATTCGTTCTTCAGAATATAAAAAGTAACTAGTATGTTTCCTTATAAAAAATCACAAAATTGATTTTATTTAGACTTTGCGCGCTCCTATTATAATCAGAGTTATTTCCTATTATAATCAGAGTTATTTCCTATTATAATCAGAGACTCCTTCTCTTCTTATTACAATTGATGGATAGACCGCGTGATGATTAATTTCAATAATTTATTAAATCAGTCGCGATTTTTCGACGATTTCTTTTTTTAATCAGCGATTGACGATTAACTTTATCAATCCATATAATCAATCGTCCATTTTTCAGTAATTACCTTTCTTAATCGTACATAATAATCAATCTATCTTGGTTAAAATTTTAAATGATTAATGCCCAACTCTTATTATAATACGTGCTCTACTAAAGATATTTATACAATCAATTCTTATAAAAATATTTTAATTCTTTCAATAATTATAACATAATACATAAATCTGGAACCAGTCATTGTGACCGGTCGTAGGTTTAGTGTTAAGAGATTACGTATCATTGAACACTGGGAGATTAAGAGAAATTCAACCATTTTTCTATATACGCAATTATGTTTTTCTAAACAATTAATGTATACATCGTTTTATATATAATTTCTGCAAAACACTGTTTGTGATACCAGAGGTATCTCAATTTTTTAAATTTTACATTCAAATAGTCAAGGAATGCTAGACCTCGTCGTAGCTGATTTTGAAAAATCAATTTTTAAAATGGTTTTATTTATAAAAAAAGAAAATCCAGCGCCCAGCAGTTTCTCAGTACATGTTATTCGGCCGAAAAATATCAATCAGATATAATTAATTAGATGCTTCGTTTGTATCGTGTTTGTTAAATTCAATTACAAATTAAAGCCCAGTCTTTATTAACTTTACGATTAGCCAACAAATTTTTATTCATGCACGACAAGACAATTTGTTCTCAACAAACTAGATATCGAAACAACCCTCAACCAATGCTTGTAATGTAAAATATAAATTTTAAAAATCCACGAAATGACATTAGAAGTAACATGTGAAACCATAAAATACAAAATACAATATGCAACCGAATACAAATATGAATAGTCTCTCCACAGTCCCGAACATCGTCAATATGTTTCCAAAACTTAGCATACACTGGAGGTATTGAAATTAAAGTGGAACACGAAAACATCAATGAAAAAATGTGAGTGTTCTCTTAGATTCTGTAACGACTAGATACATGAAGCACAGTTTCGCGTATACACTACGTTAGAACGGTCCACAGGTACTTCTAGCTTGGGACAAACAAACCCATAAATTTCAATCCTCGTATTGCTACAGGATTCACGATACTTTAATTGCTGTTGAAAATGGTGCAGCGAAAAGTCTCCTCATAAAATAGAAACGACTCGTCAAATAGAGCAACGAGCACTACAAAACTGAAATAAGTGAAGGCAGATGTACGTTCTCTTCTTGTAATAATAAATGAATAGTCTTTAGATTTTATGCTTTTATGTAAAAAAAACGAGCTAGTACAATTAAAACTGTTGGAAAATTAAAAGAAATTAATGATATCGATATATATATATATATATATATATATATATATATATTATTTTCTTATTGTTAAGACTCTTAAAGAAGAATTTTTTATAAGGCTACGTTGTCTTGCAAACAATTATTATACATAAAATCCCAGACAATTTTTCTTTTAGTTTGCTAGTATCATTTTATATTAGTTTCAGCAGTTTGTTATATTATTTTCAACCTATTAAAGAAATCAACCTAAAATATATATTAAGAAAGAAAACGAATGCCCATTTTATTCCAATTTATTTGTATTGATATTTCTACTGATAGCTTACACAGTGGCTTCAAAAGGTATATTTCAATGTCTCTAAGAATATTTAACAATTATTAATGTTTCGTGAATCCACTATAGGCTTCAAGATTGAAGTTTTCTTCTCGCAACGATCCCTCTAAAACTTAATGTACCATCTTCTTTGCTCTTTTATAGAACAGAAATGAGAAACAAATTTGGCCGTGTAATAAAGCCTTCATGGTGTACTTTATATTACTGTGACGTTGGCAATATAGTTTTCATTGAAACCCCCATACAACGAGGAAACAAATCGTACATCAAGTTTTAGGGGGTCGTTGGCAACGGAAAGCTTCAATCTACAAGTCTATGGTAGATTCAGTCACAATTTTTAATGTAAAAGTAGAAAAAAATTGATTGTAAAAGTAGAAACTTCAAGCTTTAAAACGTCAGTCTACTTCTACGATTCCTTTTCAAAAAATTATAGCAATGTAAATACAGGGTGTCCCACGTAACACTTTTCATAATAAAAAAACCGTGAAATTTTTCTTTTTTCTTAGTATTGTCAAGGCCACCATTTCTTTAAATGTCACTTTGTATTTTTGACTCAACAGTATTATAGCCCGTATCATGACGAATTCAACGACCTGGTATTTTTAAAAAATGAAGGTGGCCTTGACAATAGTAAGAAAAAATTTTCGAACTTTTTTATTAGCTTTTATTAACTTTTTATTATATATCGAATATATATTAATCGAAAACTGATCAAGTTTTGTTCAAAACATTTTTTGTCAGATTATTGCAAGTATGTACTTGAAAAATCATAAAAAGTGTTACGCGAGACACCCTGTATATTAGATATTTATTTCGATAATATATTAGGTATTTTGCATTTTTTTAATTATACAGGGTGACCCAAAATTCGTGTACTTCCCGGAAATGGGAGGTTCCTTGGGTCATTTGAAGTGACATTTTCCTTTACAAAAATGACGCCAGCAGCTTTGTTTAGGAGTTATTAGCGAAAAACACGGACCAATCAGAACGCGGCTACAGCGGATTGAATCTGGCTCGGCCAATGGCGCCGCCACGCTAAGCGGGACCTGTCGCTGAGTCAGACTCCGTTTGCTCTAGCCGCGCTCTGATTGGTCTATGTTTTTTGTTAATAACTCCTTAACCAAACCGCTGGCGTCATTTTTGTGAAGGAAAATGTCGCTTCAAATGACCCAAGGAACCTCCCATTTCCGAGAAGTACACGAATTTGGGGACACCCTGTATAAGTACTATGTGTACGATAATAGCGTTAAATCAAAAACTTCTTTAGCAAACGAATTAAAGAATGAGGAATAATTACAGGACACAGATGAGTAAAACAGAGCAGTTAACACATCTTCATCGACAGGTTAATTTATCAAAGACACCCCTCATTACAACAGTTCGAGCAGCACACAATTGACACGCGATTACTGCTGGATCGGCAGAACGTTCATGCCATAAAATCCCCTGACGTCAACGTCGAGAAAATATCGACACTGTACACAACAGTTACGAATAAGAGAACACGTTTATATTTAAACTACAAATAATAAATTGGAATACGTCGACGCTGATCCGATGGCATTTATATGCTCCGGTGATAAGTGGCCGACAATCTTTATCGTTCACGTCCTGTGAAATTTTTCAATACTCGCTCTATCACTTCTACATTTCCTCAATTTCCTTCATAGGAACGGCGAGCAACAAACCGGCGATATATTCGCTCCGGAATTGTTTGTTGTCCGTTGCATTGTGCGTGTGTGCATGTATAGCACATAACAGAAACCCACCATTGTATCAATTAATTTGGTGAATTTCCCCGATAAAAACCAACGAAAACATTGTGATCGTGTATATTCCCCGGTTGTTTTATGCCGTTCAATTAAAAGCCTTCGCGAAAGGGTCTGCAGGAAAAGCATGGTCCAGCGGCCCCCACGATACTTTTTATTGATGTTGTGCGCAAAACAATGCTTTTAGGTTGAAAGATAATCTTCGAAATTGTGAAATCGCGAACCCCTCATTTAAGGGTAATGTGAGGGTATAGTGCGATCAGACTTGCTCTGGGTTATCGAGTGACCACCCCGACCAACATCTTAATTGGGGAATCTAAATTAATGTTTATTAGGGAATCTAAATTAATGTTTTCTGTCCAAGGCTCTGGCTCATCGTAACTCTCTCGCTTATAATAACATCAGAAATTTTTATGACCTATTCAAAAGAAAAAATCTTTCCCATAATCATAGGATAATTTGCAGATGCCTCATATCTGTATTAGAAGCGGATGTGATAGATACACGGGATAGCTTGAATGTATACGGTTATCACTTTACGACCTGTACAACATCCATACCCATAGATACATAACTGGGGCTTCTTGTCAAGGATACCAATAACCCGCTGGCCATTCTCAATGAAGTTCGTGAAAACACAAACTGCTATAAAATATATACCGATGGCAGTAAAATTAATGGATCTAATTGTGTCGGTTCTGCCTGCCTGTACCCAGAGTTGAATTTAATAGTAACGCATTCTATAAACCCTCTCGCCTCTATCTACACTGCTGAATGTTTAGCTTTAAGTGAAGCCTTTGATATTGTACAGGGTGTCCTAAAATTGGTGTTTCTTTACAAAAATGACGTCGGCGGCTTTGTTTAGGAGTTATTAACGAAAAACACGGACCAATCAGAGCGCGGCTACAGCGGATTGATTCTGGCTCGGCCAATGGCGCCGCCACGCTAAGCGGGACCTGTCGCTGAGTCGGACTCCGTTCGCTATAGCCGCACTCTGATTGGTCCATGTTTTTCGTTAATAACTCCTAAACAAAGCCGCCGACGTCATTTTTGTAAAGGAAAATTTCACTTCAAATGATGCAAGGAACCTCCCATTTCCGGGAAGTACACGAATTTTGGGACACCCTGTATTAGAACACCAAAACCACAACTTCCTTATATTTTCAGATTCTCTTAGTTGTCTAATGGCTTTACAATCCCCTTCTGTAAGCATAAAGACCAATCCAAACATTTTTGAAATTAAAAGGAAGTATAACCTCTTTATTAGCAATAAACAAAACAGTTATGTCAAACTATTCTGGGTCCCATCAAACTGTTGTATTCAGGGCAATAAGGATGCGGATAGGGCGGCCAAATTGACTTCCTCGACTTCCTTTAACTTTCCGAAGGTTCCTTTCACCGATGTATATGAACAATATAAGAAACAGACTAAAGAATTCTGTGGAAATTATCAAAAAGCAACGGTTATTTAGGGCAAAAATTATTACCAACACTTTTTCCGTAACAGTTCCCCACCCTGGTTCTCCCATAAAAGATTAAAGAGGTGTCTCATTACTACAATCAATAGGATGCGGGCAGATCACTATCATTTGGCCGCTTCATTGGCCCGAGTTAATATAATTTCCGACGGCAAATGTAGTTGTAATGAAAGCGATGAAACTCTAAATCATGTGATCTGGCAGTGTAAAAAATATGATATCCAAAGGCAGAAATTGTTGAATTCTTTATGTAACATGGGTTATCAACTACCACTAAGTATTAATATGATGATAGCGGAACCTAATATTAAGGTTTGTATTTGTATTCATCAGTTTCTCAAGGATTGTAAACTATCTATCTGAATTTTACTTATCATTGTAACATCAATGGCAACATTGTTAGAACAAATTGTAAAGTGAAATGGACCCGTACAAGGGTCTGAAGAGCTTCAATAAAAAAAATGTGAGGGTAAATACTATGGGTGGGCGGACACCTAGAAATTCTGTAATCTGGTCGGGACCATGCTTTTCCTGCTAGATCTTTTTATCGATTCCCGTAATTCGAACATGGACATGGACTAGTTTCGCGTTTACGGTGCAAGTGCAGAACGCTAAAATCTGCTTAAAGTTTCTAGAATTAGATTTCGTATTAATTATTCATACTTTAGACGTAGCAAATGTTAGCGTTAATCTGTAAACGCACAGTCGATCCAAAGATACACCTTTCCGAATTGTTTCCGAACATTCAACAGTCCGTTTCTTTAACCAATATACATTTCGATTTCGGGCGTCAACCCTCGGTGTTGAGTTAGATGATAACCGGTGAAGTAATCGACCGAGTTTGTAAACCTCACTGTGTTGGTAGTTTATGGAACCCGTTATTTATTGCCGCGTGGGCCATCGTATCCTTCTCCTCATGTCGGAAACAGATCGGTGACCTAACAAACGTTGGTGCTATCCCAGACATTCAATCTCAAGATCACCACTCCTTGTTTCTTCCGAAATCGATGGCCCACCAGAGTATAATACGTGGTCAAACGGAGCTGCGTTTGTATTCATCAGCTCTCTAATCACCTTAAACCTCACCATCTGCCAACGTCATGCAAGCGCTCTTCGTATCCAATCTTTGATATTCGTTTATCCGATCGACTGATCATTTCGCTGCCTCCTAGAAGTTAGCCCCCCACTTGTTGAATTAAATAATTTCAACAATTGTGCTGAATTGTGCTAGGTTTGTGATATACTGTGCCCTAATATTATCACTATAATATGAAAAATAAAATGAAAAATTGAGAAAAACGATTTTTTGAGTAGCCCCCAATTTTCATTTTTTTCAAATTCCTCAATTGTGCTAAGATTATGCTCAAGTATTACTTTAAAAAAATTATAAACAAAAAAGTTATAGTAAAAAAACGTTTTCGACATCTAATTAACGTTGAAGTAAGAAATAGTTATCCAAACAGCACATAATCATATGTCTGAGTTGTGCTAGCCTAGCACAAGTCAGCACAACTTTTAAATTCATCAGCGATATATTGTGCTGGGCTAGCACAACTCAGATATGCGATATGATCCTTGTCGGATGACCAGAAAGTCTGAAAATGATATATAGTCTTAGCGCGAAGGGCCCCGTACAAGAGTAAAGTGCCATTTATATCGTTGTGCTGGGGAATTTAAAAGTTGTACTGACTTGTGCTAGGCTAGCACAACTCAGATAAATGATTATATGCTATTTGGATAACTATTTCTTACTTAAACGCTAATTAGATGTCGGAAACGTTTTTTTTACTATAAATTTTTTATTTATAATTTTTTAAAGTAATACTTGAGCACAATCTTAGCACAATTGAAAAAATTGAAAAAAATAAAAAGTGGGGTGCTACTCAAAAAATCGTTTTTCTCAATTTTTCATCTTATTTTTCATATTATAGTGATAATATTATTTCATATTATAGTGATAATATTAGGGCACAATAAGCACAAACCTAGCACACTTCAGCACAATTGTTGAAATTGTTTAATTCAACAAGTGGGGGGCTAACTTCTAGGATGCCATTTCGCTCGTATTCATATTTTTTCGGACTTCGCAACCATACGCCGATCCTTATTCCTTCATTTTTATATTGTTCTGTTTTCGACACTTTTGTACCTATATTCAGTTTGGTTATAATATATCTTGTTTTTGTTATAATTTACTTTCGACTATACAAATTCACCTTTCTTCGATTCCTTATCCTTCTCTATCCAATCTGCCCTCGAGACTCATCTGGTCTCACTAGTCTACAGTCCACACTCGAACGTTTACGTTAAATGTAGGCTTTTGACAATATAATTAATCATTTTAAAAAATATTTTTCAGATTTACGTTTTTCACAGCGGAAATCTACACAGGCGTAGGGTCGATTCTACTTCGATCCAAGCAGGTGCTCATTCATACCTGCCTATGTCCCCAAATTACTGCCAGGAGTCGGGATCAATTCACCATAATACACATATCATATTATAATATTTTTGGTGAAAAATAAAGAATATTTAGTTACAAAAGTTGATGCGTCGTTTTTTCCTGTCCAGTACATGATTATTTGATAGTAGAATTAAATTAACATCTTCGAAAAATTTAAGAAGTCGTTGAATTGAACTATTTTTTTCGGATGATTTCGAACCTGCCTGGCTTGGCGTTGAGTTGTACTACTGAATTTCGAAAATTTTCGGCCGTCTGACTTATCGTTGACTTGCACTACTGAAAGTAGTTTTCGAAAATTTTCGGCCATTCCTGGATTTCAGTAGAACAAGTCAACGACAAGTCAGTCGGCCGAAAATTTTCGAAATTCGGTAGTATAATTCGACGACAAGTCAGACGGTTGAAAATCGTCGAAAATTCGTTCCAGTAGTACAACTCAATTACATTTTAAGTAATTAAAGTAGGTCAGCAGGTCGAAAATCGGCGAAAATTTCGGTTCAGTAGTTCAAGTCGACGATAAGTCAGGCGGTAAAAAAATTTCGAAATTCAGTAATACAACTCAACGACAAGTCAGACTGTTAAAAATTGTCGAAAATTCGTTCCAGTAGTGCAAGTCAACGATAAGTCAGACGGTCGAAAAATTTTGAAATTCAATAATACAACTCAGCGTCAGGCGAAACGGTCAAAAATTTGTTGACAATGCAAATTCAGTATTAAAACTAAGGGATAAGACGGTGCGTTTGGAAAAAAAATGGAGGTACAATAAATATAAACACTAAAACGTTTGTGTTATTACATTGTCTTTATCCATTCGTTGTAGATTTATACATAAAATGTTTGTATTTACACGTACATAACTTATATTCTAAACTTTCACAACAATTCGTTTTGACGTCCTCCATTTACTTTCCATAGAGCTGAATGGTTTGATCCTCGATAACTTTGAATCCATAATACGCTGTAGCCAAAAACTAATTGTTGCATAGAATGCGAACGCAATGTCGATATTGACTGCAGAACATAAAACTGAAAAAACGATTTCATATAAAAATCTGTTCGTGATGATCGTGTTTTGGGCGATATTTTCTTCGTGTAAACCGTCATGTTTCAGAATATCAAACATAAACGTCCAATTGATACGCTCGGTATTGAAAGCTTACCCATCTAACGTTTTCTGGCAACAGCTGTTTTTGCAGAACATCCGGTTTTTTAAGCGTTCATTCGATAATTCCGACTTATTTTTACGAAGGAAAATTTTTACAATGGAATACCCAAAATTTATTTTATTACAAAAAAGGTGGTCATTTTAATGAAGCTAGAATTTAGTATTAATATTCTCACCTGTTACGTTCAAGTTGATTCTCTTATGTACAATGTGGAGTAATTGTACCAGTAGTCAGCCATCTTGATCATTCTTGCTGTTAATATGTTATATGTAGTGCAAGTCAACGACTAGTCGGCCGAAAATTTTCAAAATTCCGTGGTACAGTCGAAAAATTCCAAAATTGCCGAAAGATTCGTTCTAGTAGGTCAACCAGTCAACGATAAGTTAGATGGCCGAAAATTTTCGAAATTCAGTAGTACAACACAACGACAAGTCGAAAGGTCGGAAATTGGCGAAAATTGTTATAAGATTGCTAGAACAATGAACAACCGGTAATTAAACGCTTCGAAAATCTCGAGGGATGATGGTGTTCCACTTCAATTTGTTTAGAAATTGATGCTACATATTTATTTATAACGCTGGCCACAACTAATTAGCGATGTCAATGACGTTCTGCCGATGCTCGCTGCGCGAGTGTGGAAAAGTGTTCATCGATCCTGCATTTGCGATGCAGATGCGGAGAGCTGGCGGTGAAAACGCGTGGATTTTCTTGAATCTGCGAGGAGGAGACGCCGTTTCCGGTCGCCGATGCGGGGATCTTGATTTACAATGCAGAGTAGTCAACGGGCCGCGGCTCGCGAATGCCAAAACCGCGCATCTGGCCCAGTTCGACATTACCATCTTCCTCTTAAACGGCGCGCAAGTTTTCTCCTCTATCTGTCGATACAGAGGAGCCGCTGCCTCCTAATGCATTTGCCGTAACACGGATTCCTGGAATTCGGTCTATCTCAGCCGGCGCATGGTCAATTTAACAGCGTGTCACGCGTCAATTTATCTACGACAAAATATCGCCCCCAACGCGTCGTGTTGCGTCGCATACCCCCACTCACCCTTCGACACAGTCTATTCGTGGCATTAATGCGAATATTCGGAATGGTAATTAACTGATTTTATTAGTTGCACCGGTGTTCATACTGTACCGGTCATTTACTTACGTGCGAGTCGTATTGTATATGTGGCTGATTGTTTACTGGGAAGCTTGCAAAAATATCTAAACTGTTGGCTTGGCAAGAACATAATTTCGGTATTTTATGGTGAAAGAAAACCGAATTTCTTTATTCGAGCGATGAACTTTAATCAATAAAATATTTTCATATATTTATTGTTTTCGGCAAAAGATCATCAAATAGAAGGGAAAATATTTTATTCATTAAAGTTCATTGCTTAAATAAAAGAGTTGCGCTCTCTATCTTGCCTTAAAATACTGAAATTACATTCTCGCCAACGCATTATACAATTTGTACCATGTGTCTAAGCGTCGGTAATGTTTCCATAAATTCCAAGTACTCAAAAACAATCATGTTCATTTTAGTAAATTTAAATATCTACGTTGCAAACAGTCTTTGCAAGTATTTGTTAATGATTTGGCACAATTAGAAATGTATTGTACATATAATGGTAGGATTATACTGTTAACGAATAACACCATATCAATAATTTAGGTTAACTACCCAAAGTTTGGCCAATGTTTAACATTCTCCTGCCTTTTAGAAGAATATTCAAAGAGCCCTATAGGCAACTCTGAGAATATTCTCCTTTAGAATACACCTTGCTGCAACTATGGATGATACTGTCTTATTTTTTCTTGCTGATTCGTTATTATGCCAAAAACTGAAGGAGATGCAGATCAGAAAATGTGAACTTCGACTCTGCGGCTTTGAAACTGTATAAACTTCTGGCAGAGTAGGATACCTTTTAAATAAATCTTTAAGAGTTGTAAATTTACGAGGATGGAGTATCGAGTAATGTTTAAATTGATATTGATTTCGTATTAATATTCATTGAAATCATTAACACAAAATGCAAAGAAGACACACCGGAAAAGTATAATTAATTTTTCATAAAAAGAAAGACTATTTGCATAAAGCAAATTCATTTAAAAAAGTTCTTAAATGAATTTAAAGTTTTTTAAATGAATTTGCTTTATGCAAATAGTCTTTCTTTTCATGAAAAGAATTAATTATACATTATTTATGAATTAATTATATAATTAATTATACATTAAATTATTAATTATCAATTAATTAATTATGTGTGTGTGTGTGTGTGTGTGTGTGTGTGTGTGTGTGTGTGTATATATATATATATATATATGTAGAACAAATAAAAAGGCCAAGAAAACATACTAGAAAAGTATCATTAATTTTTCATGAAGAAAACGACAATAACTTTTGCATAAAGCTAATACTGTATCGTCCTATTTACGAAATTAATTTTAACTTTCATTTTAAAAATTTCTACAAATAAATAATTTACCATACGTATACGTTTGAATTATATAGAATAAATAAAAAAGAGTACGAAATGTGTTGCTATAGTTCAAGAAATGGAGGCGTGTACTAACCATTCGTCGATGCAGCTTAAGCATCGTGCAGTGATCTGATTCCTCTCTGCTCAAGGCATTGCTCCATTTGGCATACCTTGTGTAGCATAAACTTTGACCTCATGCGATGTCCAACTCTCCTAAAAATTATGTAAATACTTTTGGGAGTGAGTGTATCACACATTCACTCGCGAGTGTCGTTTGCTGGAGTCTACTACCTTAATCATTAATCAATTATCCGATTGGCGATTACAATTGAAAAGTATGATTAACCACAGTTAGCGACTAAGGTAGGAGTTTAATTGTTAATTGCGATTAACGATTGAAGTAGATATTTATTTCTCAATCGATGATTAAATTTTTGTCCAACTCTGATCGGCCTTAATTTATCCGGGTGTTTATCTCCCGATCAAGCTGGTTAATCGAGGTCCTACTATATTTCTATTATACAGGATGTCCCAGCCAATTTCGATATTCTCGTAGCAAAAAATGTTTCAGCAGAACCTTGAATGGTATCGAGTGGTCCATATTCAGATGTTATTATTTTTTCGTGAGTAGACGCTTAAAGGTCATATGAAGGTCAACTTTGTTTTTTTTTAACAGAATAAGTTATTTTTTATTATATATAAGAATAATTCTAAAGCACCATTACTATTATACCAAACTAAACCCAACAGATTTAACATCTTAGTGCGGCAGTCAGTGACGATGCCTTAAGAACTTAAATAATTCAAATTGAAATATCACTCCACTGAAAAATTTTTTGCTTCGGGTAACAATAGCGAGAAAATCAAGATGTCGAAATCGAATGGGACACCCTGTATAACGCGGAAAATAATGAAATAATAATTGTTCGTTTAAAACTCACGTCCGCTATCCCCACGTTCATGAAATTTCTATATAGCGCACCGCGCTTAAGCAGATCAACGATATTATAGATCATCTCTCGGAGAAATCGTCGGCGGTGCCCGGGAGTCAAGTTAAATGAAGAAAGTTGCGCAAACCCCGGTGTAACTTAGTTACGCTCGATGATGTAGCCGGTCACGTTTCCGAGCTTTCCGCCCCCATTCCCAGCATTCCGTGGCTTATCAGAGGATTGAACGGTTTACGCGTTCGTATTGGTACCCGTCACAAAAGGAAGTGGCGCTGCGTAAATCGTCCGCTCGGTAGAGGAAGTTAAATCTCACTTATCTCTCGTCAGCGCCCGGCTTTCTTTCTTTCGAGAGAGAGCCCTGTATACGCGATCGGGGCGTTGCGCATTGAAATTCGACGTCCGCCAGTTGAGAATTCGATGCAACGTCCGTCCCGTCGTTCTGCTGCCCGGTATTTCCGTTTTATTACGTCCGAGAGAGCCATGTTCGCGAGAGATTATGCCGGCGACACGGGTCTAGGTCACGTTCTTGGTTTATAGACCAGCCGCGTGTTTCCGTAACAATTTATCAGCTGGCGGGAACGGGAAAAATAACAGGGCCACCCGGAACCTCTGTACGGGATAATTATCTGGCGGACAGAATCATCTTCTCCTTCTGGTTCCCTGTTCATTAGGATGAATCCCAGTTATACATGGTGAACAGTTTTTGCGGCATTTCTTCCACGGCGCACCCTTAACCCTTTGCACTCCTTTGTCGAGTGTGAGTTGACATTCGAGAAAGGAAAATGTAAATGAAACGTCTTTTTACTTGTACGGTATTTTATCTATAGGTATAGTGTTTCGCTAGTACAGTATTTTATCTATAGGTCCTCAGCACAGGTCTGCCGAGGGACATTTATGCGCCAGGAACAGTATTCTTTGACTTTTGTCGAACGCAGAGAAGGACAGCCGAGCTCGAGAGATCTCGGTCACCGAGAAACGCAAACACAGTTAATCCAAATTTCCAACTTCTTTACTGTTCATTAATTTTTTATAGAACTTCGATGATCATGATTGTGGCATTTTTCTAGTAAAAATCATACCAAATATGATATAATTCCGATAATAT
Organism: Lasioglossum vierecki; assembly: GCA_028455595.1. Taxonomy (NCBI): domain Eukaryota; kingdom Metazoa; phylum Arthropoda; class Insecta; order Hymenoptera; family Halictidae; genus Lasioglossum; species Lasioglossum vierecki. The sequence goes on along the minus strand of CM052340.1, from coordinate 1,236,221 downwards.
TTACTTGTGTAATAGACAAGTAAAGTTGGTGCGAGGAAGGATAGCATATGGGAAAGAAAGAGACGCAGAGCGTCGCAGTCGCCGACACATTTCAAAGGCTCGCCGGTGACTGTCCTTAATCGCGCCCGAAGCTTTAATTGTCTATTACACAAGTAAATATCATCGGAATTATATCATATTTGGTATGATTTTTGTTAGTAAAATGCCACAAATATGGCCATCGAATTCCCATTAAAAAATAATGAGAAATAAAGAAGTTAGAAATTCGGATTAGGTGATTTCACCGATATATCCAAGCTGCATGATGTCATATTTTTCGGCGACCGAGGCCTCTCGAGTTTCGTGGCCCCTCAAGAGGGTATACCCCGCAGTAGTGGGGATAGATTTGGGACATTTACAGGTCAGACTTTTGCGACATTTATGGATAAAATACTGTATTTGGTTCTCCGTATGTTCCAGGATCTGGGTCAGGTCTGTATTCCCTCTATATCCCAGGATCTTCCATCAGATTTAAATCTATTAATTTTTATTTCGTCAGACCATATAACTCTTTTCCAATCTTATATGGTTCATATTTTGTATGTATGAGCAAATTTTTTTGAAAGAGCTGGTTTGCTTGCATTTTCTGTCGCTTTCAACCCGATTCTCTTTAAGTAACGGCGAATGGAACATTCATTTGCATTTACTCCAACATCTTGAGTCGCGATTTTTGGAGTTTTATGACTTTCACACCGGAGATGATGTGCAATTTCACGTGCAGCTCTGTCAGAAACAAGTCGCAGTCCATCGTTTCTTGAAGAAGTTGACGCAATAACGCATGTTTTCTTAATTTGTGCAACTATCGTATGACTTACACCAAATTTTGCTGTAATTTGCCGTAGTGAAAATCCTTTATCGCATAATGAAACTATAATATTTCTCTTGTCTGCACTAAGTGATTTCATCTTGTCTCTCACGTGTCAAGTTACTTTCAAACTGAAGAATAACTATATAAGCACTAGTCTAAACGTGTCTTACGACAGTTGACTATCGACAATTTCATATCCCTAGTATTTGAATAATATGTTAACCGTTTCTGAAAAAACGTGGAAAACTGTAAACGTTCCTACAAATCCTTATTTTTGAAAAATATTCTATATATTGTTAATATTTACGAAAATAAACAGAGTGATATTATATTTATCATATTCACCATATGATTATTATTGCCTAAGCTTTATCATTTAATTGAAAAATAGGTTGTATTATCACGTTTTATGTATAACTAGCGAAGTATGTTTACACTTTTGCTCGTCACTGTAAGTATTGCCCCAGAGAATAAATTACGGCTAGAATTTCGGGGTCCCATGGAAATCACTGACACAAGTTTCTCCGCCACGATTTTTCCCGACATGACACCAGATTTGACCGACGACTACGTTCACCGACAACGATTTTAGATTTTTAGATTTTGGATTTAGTAACTATAGAAGTTGCAGTGTTTTATATTACACAACGAAATTCAGAACATGTATTTATAATTATATTTGTAATGTTACGTATGCGGAGACGACCGTTGGTAACCTTTGGCCCTTCTGGAGACATACATCGAAATAGATGGCCCCTCTAAAAATATGTATCGAGGCAGATGGCCCCTTCAAAAATTAAGAGCTTTGCGGAAATATGTGGAGATAAGGGCAAGCAAGTGGTCCAGCCGCGGAAATCTCTTTCCTCAGGAATGAGATTTTTCTGTAACTCCCACTCTTCCCTGCTCTGATTCTGGATCAGTGTTTATATACTGGGCATAGATTCCCTGCATAGTCGGGGCTTACATCTCTAGAGTTTCACGTTGTGCGCGTCGATCCACGTCGTGATCTCTTTTAAACAAGATCGGGTGTAAATTCCCCATCGTAGAATGTCTTCCGGTACGAATCCCATCACGGTATTCCGTAGAAGTATACCCCCGCATTCCTCGGTGCGTTAACACAGAGAGACTTAGTCCGCGACATTTTACACTCAACATTTGTATTACCAATAGTTTAGAGTATATTATTGTGTATGAATTCATTTGTAGTTCATTTCAATCACGCTATTTCCTATTCGATCCCCAGTCGCTAGTATCTCACGACGATACACCGTTGCCGCTCGAGGCGTATCAGATTCATTTAAAGAAGTTACGAGTCAGAAGAACCACAACCCTATCCTTCATAGTGGCGCCCCGTTGGTGAAAGAGACATCTTCTAGTCCATTTCCTTGTTCCACACAAGGCGCCCCGTTGGTGAAAGAGACAACGGCTAGTCCTCCATGTACCATTCCTACCTGTACTCGACCCTTTCTCTTAAAAAACCTAAACTCCCCTCGATTTCCGCTTGCTGCCAAAACCTTGACTTATAACAGTAACATGTCTATTTATTAATTTTATATATTATGAATGTTTAGAACACACTTTATTGCCCCGCAAACAGATTTGTAAATGCTACCCATTCGCGTTCGTGCGCGCCCAAACGTTCGTGGTGAAGTTATGATTATGAATTATTATTATTATATTATTATTTATGAAGCCTAAACCGAACGCTTATACAATATACATATTTAAACAATGATGACAGTTCGAAAACGCTCCGAGGTAAAATTGTCGTGTTAAGTCGGTTAAAGATTTTCTGTTCCATCGAAGATGCGTCTGGGGTAATGCGATAATAACGTTACTCTCGGCAAAGAGATTCTAGTCTCGACTCCCAGCGAACCGGTAATGCTGAAATAGGAACACATGTAACTTGTAATCCGAGCAGGCGAATTAATATCTCGACGGGACTGCTGGCGCGCGGACTCACCCCTATGATGCAGCCGTTGAACGCGTACATCTGTATTGCGAATATTACCGCAAGCTGCGGGGCTAGATACGTCTAACTTTAGGACCAGACATGGCTAAGTTTGATACAGTATGAAGTCCTCGCGCAATTAACGTCATTCCAGATCGGCGTGCTGCAACCACGGATTTGCATTTGATGAATCCATGATGCACTCCCTTTTTTATCGCGTATGTGCTGAGGAATTCGACAACTTCTTACAAAGTGAGTGGCAGGCAAACGTGGACCGTGAAACATTTTTGCGAAACACTTTCTAGTCAATAAGATACGTTGGGCTCGAAATACAAATAGTTTAATTATCGATGTAACTGACAGGTTTTGTGTGGAATAGTATAATTAAAAGGTATGCAGTATTATTACATATTTTCATCCTGGACTCATTTTACAGCTTGAAGCATCAACTTTTGCGAAGCAGTGTTCATTTTCCTTCAAGATATTTTTACATAATGTACCAGGTGGAAAACTGAAGAACCAATTTCCTTTAAATATACTGCGAATTCAATAATCTCTGGTAACTATTAATAATCTTCACCTAAGTAAAATTACCACAGATTTGATGGAAGCCTTCAAAACTGAATGGAACAAAAAAAATTGCACATCAATTTTTAAGGTGTTGTTGTCAAGAGGCGGCTTAAATCTTTAAATCTATGTTTGTTTCAGCCACGCAAGGAAATTTTTCGAATTTCTCCACAAATGTTTGAATGCACAGCATTTTCGAGAATGAACGCGTCTTCAGTTTCCCGCTTGCTACATCATGGAACAAAATCTAAGTCTAAAACTAAAGGCTTCTAGCTTCAAAATGAATGCAAATCTATTGTCGTACGATCATTTCTTATGAAATTGTCACAGCGTAAATACAGCATACAATAGTGATTAGTTAAACACTTCTTGAATCCACTGTATACAGGACTGACTATGTTGGGTGTTTGACTTCAGGTGGGAGAAAATTTAAGGAGCAGTATGAAGAATAAAAAATTGTGATTTCCGTTTCGTCTTCAAGTTACTACTAATTAAAAATCTGCAAATGCGGCAACCCGACCAACAGTGTAGGCATGTGTTGGCATTTTAAGAGGATGTTTAATCATTGATAACTAGACTGAGGATGATTATGCAATTTTCAATTTTTGCAGACGAACTTTAAAAAAGCGGTATAAAATAGAATTTTATTTTCCGTGGGGGAAGCCTTTTTAGATATGAAATCAATTAAAATCACACTAAATTCTAACATATTTCATATCCTGACATTTTTTGAAAAGACTTTCAAAAGTAATAATTGCATAAAGATCCGCAGTCTATTGATGACGAAGCTGGAATCACAATCTTTTTATTGCTCATGGTGTCAACTACCCCTTAAATTTGCTCGCACCTGCAGTCGAACACACAATATACAGTTAGACTGCGGATTTTATGCATTTATGAAATAAATGGACACGTACAATTTAAAGCAGTAGACTCGTTGAAAATATTTAAGGGCATTTCGATATATTAGTTTCAGAGCTTAATAGGATCATTAAAGAAGAATACAATTTTTATTCGGCTCCAGTGTCCTGCAATCAATGCGAACATTTTTCATTTTGCATAAACGTCCGCAGTCTCATTATAATGATTCCCATTCGTATGGAATTCATCTCTTACCGGAAATTAACGTACTTTAATTAACCATATTCGTAATGCAATTCTCGTGTCCCGTAAATGTTTAAACCGTCGGTCTCTTGATCAATCATTCGCACTTCTAAATAAATGGGAATTCGTTGGGAACGAGTGAATCGAGCGAACGAGATCGGACCTGACATTTTAATTCGTGTGGTTTTTGCGCCGTACTTGTGACAAACAAGGTCGCCGTTGTCGCGAAATAGGATCGCAATCCTTCACCGGAGCTACCACTAAAGTTTTTACGCGCTATCTCCGCGTCGCTGCAGCATTGTCAGTCTAACAAATCATTGGAAACAACTGTTATCCTATTCAAGTTTTTAAATAAAATCCGAAATCGGGGGAAAAACAACCGGCCCGAGCAGACCGAGTTGAACGAACATTAAAAGTCAAAAACTCATCATCGCGCGGAAAGCGTCTGCAAAGTTCGCATAAAAGGGCTAACAAGGGACGGCGTTTTAAACACATAAAGTCTAACAGCTGCTTCAGCCGGAGCTACTCCGCAGTGATAACAAAAGAAGCTGAAGTATTAAATCCGGAATGTTCTTGAACGCCGTAAATGCGCCGTCCTATGTCGCACGCACAGCACTTAAAGTCTTCCCATGGGGAAGGTTAATATCAAGGAAACCGTTCTCCTCTATTACCGCTATCGGAGGCACGCTTTTTTCCACGGACAGGCAAACAAAGTAATTGCGACGCTGAATTCTTTCATTTTTTTTTTCATTGATTTTGTTTTTAAGCTTTTACGAGCGGCGAATCCCAGTTTGTCACCGGGAATGTGTGGACGGCCCTTCAAGCCGAGTCTGACAACGATGGAAAATCCACTAACGCAGAATGTCCTGTCGTAAATTGAGTACGTGACTACGTTTGTTGCCGTGAAAACACCATTTTCTGGATATTTACGAGTCGACGCTATTATGTGTCACAGGAGTGGCGTAAGGCTCTAATATTTCCGTTTTAAATACAGTTATATTTATTTTTCACGCTGCGCTAGCGAGTTTACGGGCACGGCTGTGCCGAGAGCGGAGCCGGAAGTTAACGTAAGCGACAAGAGTAATTACTTTCACCTATTCCTTGTGCAGTGCAACTAAACCCATTTCTTTTGAATGTTGACGGAACTGGATAATTATCATTTATTTCGCCACTGTATTTGACACTCTGTGAGCTGAAACGCAATACAAATTATGTACATACCAACAATACTATTAACATTAACGTACGTAATAATTTCAACACCCTTGTGGCAATTTTATAACGTTAAAACTGAGTGCAATTTGAGAGAATGTGCAATTTTTTAATTAATAATCAGGCCATTTCTTGTGAAATATTCCGTAAGTTAACGTAAGCGACAAGAGTAATTGCTTTCACCTACAGTGGGTGTGCAAAGTGTTCGTACACCTTTTAAAAGTAACTAATAATATCTTTTTTATTATTCTACGAAACGACCTGATTTTTTTATAATCAATTAGAAGAAGCATTGGTTTATGAAATGATATGCAGTAAAAATGTTCTAAGAAATTATATTTTACAAGGGTGTATGCAAAAATAAAAAAGGTATTTCTCAAAACTTTTTTATTTGGGCCCTTAATGAGAATGTAAAATATTTGTTTTGTATCGGTTAAAATCGGTTGACGTATTATTATTAAGCCGAAACTGATCAAAAGTCCTGTAAAACTACGATTTTCACCATTTTTAATCGCTTGTAGCTCGTTTGTATGTTAATCCATTTCGATGAAATATCCAGCATGTGTGTAACTATCATAAATCTACAAAACATATATTTTTTTTAAATTTTCAATAAAGGCTTAAATAAAAAAGTTTTGAAATATGCCTTTCTTATTTTTGCATGTAACCTTGTAAAATATAATTTTTTGGAAAATCTTTACTGAATATCATTTCATAAACCAATGCTGCTAATTGATTATAAAAAATCAGGTCGCTTCGTACAATTATAAAAAAGTTATACTATCTTAAAAGGTGTACGAACACTTTATACACCCAAACTAAACCCTTTTCTCTTAGATGTTATAGGAACTGGATAATTATCATTTATTTAGCCACTGTGTTTGACGCAATATGAGCTGAAATGCAATAAAAATTATTTAAATACCAACAATAGTTGAATTCGTTCGTGAAAAGAGAAAGCCTCACAGAGTCGTTACAAGGAGTTCTCAACTGTGTGACTACTTGTCGTTTGTCAACTTGTGAGCCGAGTGTAAGAGTGTTATTTTTGTATGTGCGCAAAACTAAACTGTCTGTTCAAAGTGATGATAAATCCTTTTGTAGTTTTGTTACTTCTAAGCGAAAATGTGGATTAACTGGTATCGTTACCTTTATACCAACAGTATTTGTGCATCTCCCTTCTTAGTTAATTTACGTTAAGTCTTCGTTCTATTGTAAACATTTGTGTACAGGAACCTCGGTCCATTTATAATAAATACAACAACAACAACAACAACAATAATAATAATAACACCCTTGTGGCAATTTTCTAACGTTCAAACTGAGTACAACTTGACAGAGTGTGAAATTAATTGATCGTGCCCCATTTGTTGTGCAATATAGCATTTACATATACAGGGTGTCTCAAAGTTCCTTCAACATCCGGAAATTGGAGATTCTTGAGATCATTTGAAGCAACATTTTCCTTTGTAAACATGACATCCACGGCTTTGTTAAGGAGTTATTAATAAAAAACGCAAGCCAATCACAACGCGACCTAGACGCGTGTTGACAAAGTCGTCCAATTGACAGTTGGCACGTCGCACAGTGGGCGAGAAAGCGATCTTTGTGGATGTGCGGATGAAGTATCGGAGTTATTGAGTTTTGTAAATAAGGATTCTCGATAACGATTTTTGCGCAGCACAAATATCAAAATTATCAAAATATAGACCTTCACAAACATTTTAAAAAAAATTTCAATTGAATCGGTGAAAAACTGAGTTGTAGGCAGATTTTTGGCCACAAAGATCGCTTTCTCGCCCATTGTACGTCGGACCGACTGTGTCAAGAAGCGTCTAGGTCGCGCTCTGATTGGTCTTTGTTTTTCGTTAATAACTCCTTAACAAAACCGCGGACACCATTTTTGCAAAGCAAAATGTTGCTTCAAATAAATTCAAGAATCTCCAATTTCCGGATGTTGAAGAAATTTTTAGACACCCTGTATAACTGCTTGCACTAATATTTAAAAAAAAATTATGTACTAACTCAGACCTTGAAAAATCTGTCAAGATCTATCTTTCATAATACATTTTCAATAGATCTTCGCTGATCTTTAGGTGTAGAATCACGCTGTAACAGGTTTTATACATAATTTCTTAACACTTTGTGCAAGAGGGAGAGATTTAAATATTGCATTGTTCATTTTACAAAAGGATAAATCATTTATTCAAAATCGAAAATATATAAGTGATTTCTTTATAATATTTTAATCATATTGATATTCAGACACTATAAAAAGTATTTCATAATGAAAAATTACAGTGTGAATATTCTAAAAAACAATTTGCGTAAATAAAACAAAGAACACCAATGCTTTCAAATTATATCGAGACAATCTAAAGCATGGGGAAAAGATTAGACTCTTGTTGAAGTAGAAACATGAGAAAAATGGCTCTAGAAAATGATTCTGTTTTTTAGTTTATTTTATTGATCAATCTTATTTATTAGCTTATTCGCTATGATTTTACTAATTTATCACGGTTATTATTCCGAATGAAACTGAGAATTCACTTACCCTATAGTAAAGTGAGGTAATTTTATGTCCTCCACTGCGGACTGTACATTTCATATTTTTATTTCGTCGACTACGAACGTTTGATGACTAGGTTAGTGGTGTCTTAAAAGTCATATTTACTATTCTGCAACTCAGAGTATCCTGACCGTAAAAGATTTACGGAGTAATGCAGTTCCCTTGAATGAACTTTATCCTATTCTTTCTTTGGGATGCTGTAGATTTCTCAGAAGAAGAAATCTAGAAAGCCATTAACACTGAACTGGAATAAGGGGCAGTCTATCTTCCATCGACAGGACCTAAAACTTTTTCGACTACAATAATGGTAAAACTATTTTGCACTATTTTCTACAATATTATAATCATACACCATTTTCAATATGATAAAGTAATCCAAAAACTACTGTTTCTAAGTTTCTCATGTGAAAAGAAAGACTTCTGGAAACAGACACTCATTGTGTATCAACGCGGAAATTTACTAAATAACAACAATGAAGAATTATCTATGAATATAGTACGAAAAAGTTTTGGAAGAGTTGTTCCAAAATCGACTTCTAATTTTCAACATTAGACTGATTTTTATGCCTAATAAAAATAGATATATTAACTATAAGATCCAACAGCTACAAAGATAATTATTTACTTTCTGAATAATTTGAACGAGTTGAAAATATTTTTACTGTTTTGAATTTCATGTACTTTGCATTTTTCTCATAAATTCCGCAATCTGTTTATTAGATACTAAACTTAGTAAAACACTAAAAGCAAACAAAATATTGTTTGATTTCCACTACATCAGTAAAAAATCTTTCAGTTATAATTTCCAGAAAATAAAATGAAAAATTAATTTAGTTGAAAACTTTCTGCGCCGCTGAACATGATAAAAACTCTTTAAGGAAAGCGTGGTCAAAGAAACTTTACTTATAACCATTTTGTTCGCCCTTTCAAACAGTTTGACGTTACCTCAAACCTTTGACTGCGGCTCGCTGTCAAACACTGTGAAACAAAGCGCTTACAGTGTGCGACACAGAAGTAGCCATAATTGCTAAGCTTAGCGACGAACGTCTCGAGGCGTCAACATTACACGTTGCTGCTGTTAGCTGTCAAAGGGTTGAACAGCTCCTTCGTGTATCTACGAACAGCAAAGATATTTAAACTACCCCTACGTGTAGGCAAGGGTGCATCACAGTACTCATAGAGGTCCTGAGATCTCTTTTCAAATGACTTTCTGCTCTGATTCGTGCGTCTACTGACTTGAGAAGTTTCCCTCTCTTACGGGAGTAGTCTTCTTCTTCCAGAATTGAAAGGGTGCGGGATTCGCGTACTCATTTATCGATAATACAAAGAAATGGGATTTTCCAGTAGTCCAAAATGCTAGATAAAAGGTAGATCTAGGACGATATTGCCCTAAAAAGTCATATTTTTCGGGTTACCAATGTTCTACAGTAAAAAAATTTAATTTAAACTATAGTACCACATACACTGCTGGAATTAGTTCTGGATAATAAAAAAATGTGGAATTTTTCAGTAGTCCGAAACGCTAGATAAAAGATCAATCTGGGACGAACTTGCCTCAAAAGAATTATTTTTTCGGGTTACTAATGATCTACAGCAAAAAATTTTAATTTAAACTATAGTACCACATATATTATTAGAATTAATTTTGGAAAATGCAAAAAAATGGGACTTTTCAGTAGTCCAAAACGCTAGATAAAAAACCGATCTAGGACGATATTGCCCTCAAAAGTCCTATTTTTTTTACCAATGATCTGCAGTAAAAATATTTTAATTTAAACTGTAGTAACACATACACTGTTGGAATTAATTCTGGACACTTCGAATAAAAATATTCTTTATTTCTTTATGCAGAAAATGTAAATTCTGCTACGCTAACCTAGTATCGTAGTATTACAATTGTAATCTATAATGTCTATTCTTAATATTTTTTCACATGATTTGGTTTGTAAATGTTTGAAAATTTTAATTTCAAAAAATCTAAACTTGTTATTTATATTTTTGCGTGTAGGCACCAAGAAACGTCGCGTGATGTGAAATAGCCAATCACAGGATGCGTGAGTTCATTATAACAACTAATCAGGAAAACCTTGGCGGTCTTTACAAACAGTTTCATCAAAACTTTATTCAGGCATTGTGTTTTTAGAAGTGAGGACCTTAGTAAAGCTTTTAAATATGTAAACGATTAAAATGGCTTCGAATACCTCGAAACGTGTTGAAATTGTAAATATTGCATATTAAAAGTATGGCTGTAAATGGACTTTTTACTGTCTTTTATATAAGCGACGCCCTAAAATTAGAAAACAATGATTAGAATATACAATTGAAATAATTATGTATTAAATAATTTGAATACATGCAAAATTTATGTAAAAATTTAAAAGTGTAAAGAATTAATTCCACTAATGTACATTAGGGTGGCCCTTATTTTTTGACCATGAAATTTTGGGCATGCCTGCCCCCAATGTTCTTCCATTTAATAAAAAAATAATATATCCAAAGTTTTAGATCAACGTCGCGAAGTTGTGAAATAGAAGTAACTGCACGCTAAATGTGAAGAATATTCTGAAAATTCAAGTTAAATATTTTATACCCCGAAAAACATAATTCCTTTCATGCATTCAAGTACAAGTGTACTGTGTACAAATTAAGATTAACGCTAACAAATCCGTTTTTGTTCAAATCTCGTGTTTCGGATTAACGATGTAAATATCCCATCACAACGCCTCAAGAATTCTGCAGATAGTTAAAGACCCCAGCAGCATAACTAAATACTTCTTCAATGTGACACGTCTTCCCTTTATCCGATCAACTTCATCTTTTGCAGGAATTATTGTCTTACCAAATGGAAAAATTTTAAGAGTCGTGAAAGAAATTTCGCAAAAAAATTTTCACTAAGTATAACTAAGGGCCACCCTAGTGCACATTGTGGTCATTTTAGACTATTTTTATCAAAATGTCTGTATGTGTGTATGTCTGCGTATGTCCGTTTCTATGGTATCAAATTTTTCGTTAACGTTTTCTAAAAAAGTAACAATGGGATCGGAATGATAAATGATGCAATCGATGTGCCCCTAAATAGATTGTTGGAATAGGCATATTTTAATATTTTAATGAACGAGCCCCTTTTAAAAGGTTCCTCTAATTTGATATTGCTATTGAAAAAGACTTCGATTCCTCTCACTAAACCCAGTTCTCAGGTTAAGTGCACCTTGCTGCCATCCCGTACAAATACCTTCGTTGTCCACCATAGACAAAATAAATTTGAATTGCGAAGAAAACAGGCGACATAAAAATACTTCGACATTCAATATTCCCTAACAAAATACAGCGGCGGAGCGTGAGAATTGTTGAATGGAGAAGAAGAAGAAGCGCTCGCGAAATCACCTTATCAAAGACCAGAAAATGCAGTAATAACCATTTCCTCGTTGAAATTACAGCTTCTTGGTTGGCGTAACAGAGGAAAGGGACACAATTTCTACCTACAATTTTTCCCTTAACAGAAGATGATGATGACGCTAGTTACGATCGGCAGAGCGGCGAATATCGTCGCGCAAATGACACGGAATAAATCCGGAAATTCATTCGTGCTTAGAAATTTTCAGCGACGCAGAGAGGTCCTAACTCGTGAAACTTTATTGGCTGTGACATTGCATGCTTATTCATAGGCGTACATCAATTGATAATAATTAGACTGCGAATTTTTATGCAAAATGAAAATTGTGCGCACCGATCGAAAGAAATAGAAACTAAATGGAATGCTACTTCTTCCCGTAATGGTATAATAGAGGAGAAATTATATACAAATTGACATCTTCAATTTTGAAAATTGTTAAACAACTTAAAATTTTCATATACTCAATTGGATTATATGATATGAAAAAAATAAATATCATTTATTTATTTTTTAAATTGTAACATAGAGAAAAGATAATCGAAAATATTAAACAATTATACAAATATAAATATGTAATGCTAGATTTATAAAAAAAAATATATTGTATATATAAATATAAATCTCACATTACATATGATAATGAGAAAAGATAATCGAAAATATTAAGCAATTATAAAACATAAATGTGTAATATCAGATTTATAAAAAAGAATAAGTATTTTATATATAAATATAAATCTGACATTATATATTTATATTTTATAATCGTTTAATATTTTCGATAATCTTTTCTCTATGTTATAATTTAAAAAGAAGTAAGTCAATATTACAATAAACGCGTAGGTCACTCGCAAAGTCTGCGTGGGTCAGTATCTGACCCGCGTGTCATAGTTTCACTACCACTGATACGATCAAAAGTATTTCCTGGCTTGAAAAAGGTTAAGAACTACTGTTGTAGAAAGTTTCAGAAATGTCCAATGAAATCGTGAATTTTACGGACTTTTGGACAGCTACTGGGCCAGGGTGCACTGCTCGACGTCAGGGGACGCGCGTTATCGACGCAGAAACGTCGGATTTGCTTCGAGTAACGTTTTCCACTTGGCGCGTATATCGCCAGCATAATATCGCCGGCCCGAGAGGACCAAACTAATATAATCTGAAAACGCGGGGCGGCAGGGAATTTGGTGCGGACAAGCATTCACATGTTTCGGACCCAGGTTGCGTCGAACTAGCAGCGCAGCGTGGCGGCAGCTTGAGCACAAGCGACCCTCTGATACACGCTAATTAAGCTTCATGAATTTAAAATTGCGCTCGTTAACCGAGGCGCGTGTCAAACAATTTCTCGCCGCGATAATGATTATCTTCAACGCGTGTTACAGTCGCGAGACCCGTTCCTCGCGTGACAGCGGGAATTTTTTCTAAAAAACCGGGGCTGGGACCATGGCGTGCTCGCGAGATTTCGCTCGGAAAAGGTTCCTACAAGCTGGCCGCGCGGATAAATTATGCAGAAATATATCCGACTTTGATCGCACCTCGACCGTTTCTCCTCGATGAAAAAAAAATTAAGTTCGCCGCGCGTCGAAGCCAGATAAACGTATCACGGCTCGCGCCTTTGTTCCTTATTATGGAATTTTTTCCCCCAGGCGAAGCCCGCGTCCGCGCCGTTCCTTTTTCTTTTTCGCCTTTATCACCCGCGAATTCCGTCACCGAGATACTATTTTTATTCCAGGGATTTATAACGCGGCCAGCTCAGCTGCACTCGAAATATCTGCCGCCCCAGATTTTTCAAAAATTCCACTTTTCCGGACAGCTTTATCCTTAATATTATTTCCTTCTCCGCGTATTCGTCTTCTTTTTTTCGTCGCTGCACATTTCCCTCACGGTCACGTACAGGCTGTGTTCAGCTTCAGCCGAAGCGTCCACCGCACTCGCCCTTTACTTACAACCTGCGACTCCTTTTTTTCTTCTGCCGGAGTCAAGCACGAACTATTCCTAGCTAAATTAAAGTGTTCCGACTTGCTGAAACGAATAAACGCGACCGCTTGGTTTAAACTGCGACGAATGTAATTACACGCGGGTGGGGGAGGGGGCCCGGGGAAGGCGGCTGACGTTGCAAATATGAAAATGAAACCGCGGTATGAGCGGTGTTATCTACATGTTGAATCGACGTTTCGCTTTCGAGTTTCTGACCGGGGCGGAGGAGGCGAGCAAGACGAAACGGACCTGTTTTTGGAGACGACTGCCAATAAATTGACACGAATCTTAAAACAACGGCCGGAGCGCAATATCGCGAAATAATAAATAACTTTGTCGCCGTCATCCGCGGAGCTCCGCGGGAACGATTATTTGATATACTGCGTGTTCTGAATAACCGGGGGAGTGGGTGAAAAAAAAAGGAACGAGCGAGCGACGCCTGGCTCTTTGATCTATCGGCCACCTATACTTGCTTCCGTTTGAGGCGTGGATAAAAATGCAGATACCGAAACGCCAGATAAATGCTAACTACATTGATAAATGGCGTGCACAAATGGCCCATAAATCCTTCGAATGATGTACATCGTCTCCGCGGATCACCCGAGCCAACGACCAGTTTAAAATGGAGGAAACGGAGGCGTGAGGAACGTCATATATTCTTAGAGTTCATTTATACTTATGGAAATATAATATCGGATGACGCACGCGACGCGACGCTCTCTCGAACGCGATTTTATCCCCATGCTGTTTCCTCGGAACGTCACGTATTTCATCAAATTATTTTTCACACTATTCTACACGCTTTCCTGAACGATCAAAGACGGCCTGGTTTACTACAAAGAGTCGACGCGATTTGTTTTGATCAACAGTGGCGTGGAGATTATGTTTCTTAGGTTACGGAAATTTTTAAATACAGTATTCGTCCCAATTACTGTGCCATTATAACCCTCATCCGTCCCTCATTTCACGAACCGAATCTGTCCCTCGGTGTCAAAGTGACACAGTGATAAAAAAAATCGATAAAATAACAAGTGAAACAGTTACTTTTTGATGTTGTTTTCTTTCGAACTGACGAGTTAACATTTACATCTTAGTATTTTTCAGGTTATATGTTTCGCATTAAAAAATAAAAGTCACAAAAAGGCTCGGAAAAATTTACTTACAAATAACAGAACGGTGTAACTTATTTCGGGAAAACTGTGTCAAATTGACACAAGGGACGGAAGAGGATTAAGGAACTTGTTAATTCAAGAACTTAGCCGCTCACTTGCCAAATCGATTAACTCCATGAAACGGAAAGTATTTGATGAAGATGAAGTTGTTTGTCAAAATTCCCTCAAACATAAAAATTAAAATGAACATTATGTAATGCATACATACAGATGTAGCTTTCGTGTAAAGACATGTAGAATGAATTAGATAGCATAACCTTGGTGTAATCGTTATTAATAGACAGCGGATGTTTATGCATTTATGAAGAAATTGGTTGGGCAAGATATTAGAGTAAAAAATTTTAAAAATTCAAGAATGTTGTAATTTTGTTTTTAATGCAATGATATTATTCCTGCTTCCCACAATCTGTGCAAAACATTTTTATTTGGCATAAAGGTCCGCTGTCCAGTTATTAATATCGATACATTTGGGTGACTAAGGGAACAAAAGTAATAACATCAAAATCAGTCTTCAAATTATATTTTTTATTGCAGAAAAGTTCATTAACTGTTAATAGATCCTTAATTTCAATAATCCTATTTCTGCCAGGTATACATATATATTTTAAATTTAAATGTCAAAGCACTAGGTTCAGTCAACTTTTTCATTCATAATAAAATTTTCAAATGACACAGATCACCACCATTAAACGGCAAAATTTTCTAAACGTGGATTTCATTATTGAAATGGCCTCTGAAATAAATTATTTATTATTTGGCGAACAAAGAAATGTTGTCGTTTAATGGTGTTAATAATAATAATCTATATAAATAAAAATTAAATGCTATTCGTTGGTAAGCGCATCACTGGAGAACGGCTAGACCGATTTGGCTAATTTAAAAACAAAACTATTTGTAATAGTCCGAATAAGATTTTCAGGGAAGAAAAATTGGTAAAGTTGCTCCGAAAAAATGGAAAATTCGGGAAAAATAAAAGTGCTTCTTTCTATGGAATTTGTTAATGTACTCCTTCTTAAATTGAATATCCATGGCTGCAATTGTTAATAGATACAATGATCTGATTGTTTACACATTTCCAATAGATTTTCATAAATTCACAAAGCGATCACAAACAAATTTATTAAAGTTTGGACAGGACAACGTCTGTAGGGTCAGCTAGTCTATTATAAATATAAAAAAGATATGACTGAAGAAAGTGCTTTAACACTTCAATGTAAAATATTTCAAAAAGTGGAGTTAATTGATTTGACCTGTGATCGGCTCAATTAATTTATGAATTATTTCGTCAAGATTTATATTGATTCTTAAATTCTTTCTTTCTATTAGAATATTTTTATCAAGTTGCAAGTTAAAAATATTCACATAAAATAAAAAAAGAAGGGTGTTGTCCCAACTAGTGCGTCTTTAAAAACGCATTGAACACATTAGTGTGCCAGTACATGTGTGCTCTAATGAAGAGCTTTAATAGCTTTAATGAAGAGGACTTTTGTTTAACTGTGTCAATCATCAAGTTAATTTGAAAACAATGTTTACCATGAAAATTCGATACGATGTGATAACGCAGTTGCGCGACAGCAAAGCTTAGGACGAATTTAATATCCGATCGATCCACTTCCCCGTTTGTTTGACAAAGCGCACGTTTACATAACACGGACATTTGCTAGGTAAAACATGTCAGTAAATAGACACAGGACGTCCACGCCATTACTATATACAACATACATATATAGAGTATCGACCGTAAATCACGACACCAGTAGAATGGGGAAGATTCTATGGCTCACAATAAATCGAAATGATAGAATAACTTTTTCTGATACGGAGTTCCACACTTCCCGGAGTAACGAATTTGGGAATCAATCGAGTACCTGTGCAAATGACTGATCGTTGGTGTAACTGGCTTCGCTACAAACCGCGACCGTTTTTGTACACAAATTTATCTTTATGTGCAATGAAACTTCGTACGAGAAGTTATTCTATCATTTTGACTTATTGTGACCGATAGAATGTCCGTCGCTGGCATATAGAATTTACAGTCGAACTCTGTGTATTCTTATTTCTCTGGCACACGAGCATTTACAGAACTGGACACACGAACGCGCATACAAACATTTCCCGTTTTATTTGTTGTCTTTTCGATCGTACGAATAAACATTGCATCGCGGGATGTTTGCATTTAATCCCACTCCAACTGTAGCAAAAGTTACAAGGAGGTATGCTGCGTATTGCATAAAATAAGTCGTTCTGTATACAGGGTATGGCCCGGTGGGTGGTAGAATCGACGGGGGATGATTCTACATGTGAAAATAAGTCGAAAAAAGTAATAACATTTTCTCGTTTGACGCACCGTTTTTGAGAAAACCGAGTTCAAAAATCCATTGGGTTTTCACGTGCAATAGTATACGCAGCAAGTAGAATTGGTTACTCATGATCGCACGCGCTAGACGGTTCGTATATACAGTGACTCGAATTAATATTCGGACGCTCTAAAAAAGACGATAATATTTTTCATATTGTACTATACGATTTGAACTTTTTTTGGGAAGCTAGAGCAATTATTTTACTACAGAATGGGAAAAGCAATTTTTTCAAAAATATCAATTGATCGGAATTGTAGAACAAAATACTAAAAGTTGCATTTTACAACTTTTTTATGTGGGCCTACACTGAAAATTTAAAAAATACGTTTTGTAGATCTGTGTATATACAAGGTGTCCCAAAATTCGTGTACTTCCCAGAAATGGGAGGTTCCTTGGGTCATTTGAAGCGACATTTTCCTTTACAAAAATGACGTTGGCGGCTTTGTTTAGTAGTTATTAACGAAAAACTCGGACCAATCAAAGTACGGCTATAGCGAACGGAGTCCGACTCAGCGACAGGTCCCGCTTAGCGTGGCGGCGCCATTGGCCGAGCCAGAATCAGCCGTTACTTTCTAAACCAATGGCCATGAAAGATGTTTGGTAGCGGCCAAGTATGAATAATTTGGCCCTCCATGTAACTCTTTAAAAATTAAATAGCGTTCTTTTAAACTAATTTTTACAAACGCTTTTTTCAGTATTGTAAGCTGTATTTGTGAGCTAACGAACTTGGCCGTATTTTGTTTGATCTCACATCTTTTTTCGGCCATAGAGAACTTGGCTCCTGTTTACAGGTTGTTTTTGTTGGGACTTCATCTATTTTTGTTTAAATATATATTTATTCTATATTGCTTTCTTATTTTTTCACTTATGAATAAGCAATTAGCTCGTACTTGTACATGTCACTCTGCCAGACCCTGCATAAATCAGATATAATTAATTATACAAGACATAAAATGAAATTCAATAAATAAAATATGGTCCTAAATATCATCAATTAATTATATGTAAGTGTAGCTATAAAATTAGCCGTCCAATGGTTAAAGCTTCAGCTTTCAACTCTGTAGGTTCAAGTCGTTCAATTTGCATAAAAATGGAAAATGAATGAATTCGTTCTATCATGTTCTACCATTCTAAAATAAAAGGCAGATGATGCAGATAGTCTCGATTAGATCAGGATCCTTTGGTACCATATGCAAAGCACCCTGAGCTCGATATCAACGGTTGCAACATCTAGGGTCACTCTATAGACGATCTAGATCTCGTGAAAGACGATAATAGTACATTCGTAGAACGCGATACAGGTACCCTCAGACATATAGGATACGAAATGCACTCCAGCTTCATGGAAAGCTGTAGATTCGGTGCCTATGGAAATCAATAGTGACGATCCAGCTCTGTGTCATACGATATCAAGGATCCTGACATTCCTGTTGATGATAATAGAAACTTCAAATCTGCTAAATCGCAATTCACTCAACCTGGAACTCTTTGTACCTTAATATAAAACTCTATTCCTATAAAATATTCCTAATTTTTCAAATTCTACGTACGTATATTTAATAAAATAACTCTCTGTACACGCTTTAAAGCCCAGTCAAAATAATATTTATATAAAAATTAGACTGTGGATTTGTATGCATTTATTAAGAAATTGTAATGTTGCTTTTAATGTCATGATGTCATTAAGGGATGAAATCAATTTATATTTAATTCCTGATTCCAGGATCGATGAGAAGATTTTTATTTTGCATACAAATTCGTAGTATAATAATAATATAAACATATAGTTAGTGTAATATTGTCTAGAAAAAGAGGATAAGCCGTCATTTAACTAAATAATTTTAAAAATATTGCTTCTTGACGAGAAATAATAATTTATGATGTGTTCATTTACTAAGAGTTTTATTTCTGTTTTATGTTTACTCAATAAGGGATTTTTTCATTTATCATATATTTTTATAAGTGTACAAGTATTTATACAAACCGTCCAGGCAGCGTTCACACTCGTTTACAGTATTGGGCGTCACAAACCCAAGGCAGTTAAAAGCTTACAACGAAAGCTTATGCCAGCTATAGCGAACATCCCACGAGCGTTGCGAACAACTGCCTACACATTCATGAAAACCAGCAACAAACCATCGTAAATCTCCAGCTTCGCACACGTTGCTCTGTTTTGTACTCGATATCCCATTAAAACCTCCCCTTTCGAAGGGCTTTGAACCCGATTCTATTGTACTGTCAACGCGAGATAATGCCGAAAAACCATCCCAATATTTTGTATCGCAAATTCAGCCTCTAATGGCCCGTGGACATTCATTATTTTAAACAGTAGAACCACACACATAGATCGTTCACTATCAGGACGTTATATAAGCATACAGAAAATGCTGCATATTCATATACAGTATTTCAACTTTACTCTATTCCCCTAATTCTTGGCATACAAAATCTATATAGGATGAATTATACCAATACATCAGAAAAACATCCATGAATAATTGCAAACAGAGCTGGCGAAAATAGTATTTTAAATAGTAAATGATAGATAATCTGATAAATAATTTTGAAAATAAAATATTTTATTTGATGCAGTAATGAAATTGACATAACACCTCATACAATACTTAAATGTTTAGTAATTGGTTAGATACTGATATATCTAATAATGTAAACAATAAAGTTTCCTATCATATAATTTTTCTAATTTGGGTTTCTCCCATTGAATATACAACTTGTACTTTCACATACAATAGAAAATGTGTGTATCTGGTCAAATTTTATGAATATCAATTTTTAATATACTACATTATTTTCTTGGTATACTAGCATATGTAAAGTGTTTAAATAATTTTTAGTTTAAATAAATAATATTTTAAATATTGATTCCAAAAACCTTTGATCTCTGTGTTTAGACTAAGTCGTCTTTGTACGTAGTTCCTCTGTATTCTGTTCTGGTTCTTTTCAAACGGTCAAATTGGCCATAGTATGATTTCAACTGTCATCGTGTATATATATATATGCAAATCATGAACATTTTTTTTTTAATTTTACCCCACTATGTATAACATACATTATATTATAGAATATTATACAGACGATAAATTCTCTTGAGAATGATCCACAGCAGGATTGAAACGTTGAGAACAATTTAAATTGCAAAATTGCTATTACAGTTAATATTTGATCGAACCTGTGCACCGAAAGCATTCACAAATTTAATGTAAACAATATTTTAAATAGTAGTAAAGCAATTTTTAATAACACCTCAGAGACCCCACTCAAATGTTAAGGGTTAATACTAAACAGAGTTGGGCAATAATCGATCAACATTTGAATTATGATTCATCGGTTAATATGTACGATTAAAAAAAGAAATCGTCGAAAAATCAGCGATTGATTCAATCAATTGATGAAGTTAATCGTTAATCATTGATTAAACGAAGGAATCATCGAAAAATGGGAGACTTATTTAATTAATTGTTGAAGTTAATCACCATACGGTGTATCCATAAATTGTAATATGCAGCAACGACTAAACTAGGAGATTAATTGTTAATTGCGATTAATGATTGAAGTAGAAATTTAGTCGTCAATCGGCGATTAATTTTTTGCCCAACTCTGATACTAAACACTGAGAAGAAAAGTAAATTCCTTGGAATAATTTCCGTCCGGTAATCCATTTTGCTTGCTGGAAACTACGGACGCCATTAAGTCCTATCGCATAGACAATAAATCGCAGATACATCGACGAAACTCAAGGGGATTTGGGTCACGAGAGCCATGACGAGTGAATACGCCTTGTTCGATGTACCTCGCTAGGTGAACTTTAATTAAAAATCTGCGAACTAGCGAAAGCTTCATCGCGCACATAAACCTCGCACGGAGTCTTGATATTTCCGTAGACATGTGTGCTTCCGCCCGAACTAAACATGTTAATAATTAACACGCATTAGCGTTGGATTACGCGTTGCGATGCAAAGCAGAACATTTACTTTAATCAACCGTGAACTCGAAGCCGAGAGCGGTTTTGCACGATCTGTGCTTAATTCTTTTAGCGTATAGTCCAATCTACACTGATTCCATATGCAACATAATTCCCGTGTCCAATTAATCCTAACTGACGCGTAATCACGAAAGCGCAGTGTGTCCAATGACCAGAAGTAAAACTTGGAAATAAGGAAATCAGAGCCGTCAGTGATCTCTGATTCGCTTTTACGATAGTACAAATATTTACGGACAGGTATTAGAACGACGAGTAATTAAGTCACGCAAAGGGAATATGAAGAAACTCGCCTGGCACGAGAGAGAAAGATAGTGAGGGGGGAAGAGAGATAGCTGTTAGACTAGGATACTTGATACTTCATAATCCACGAGCAGATTCCGTCCGTCAGACATTTTACTCCGTTACCAGGACTGACTGGCTCGGTGAACCGCTAACGAGAAATTGAATATTCGGACAATTGAAGCACGCCTCCGTTTTCCGCTGATCAGGGAAAGTGGATTTCAGAGTCCCTCGTTTGAGAACGGCTCGCTTATAAATCACCAGGCCAGCCGATTTTCAAAGAAGCCGCCAGATTGAATTTAAAATGGCACACTACGCGAAGATTTGTCATAGCTTCGATAACTAATTTCAAACAGCAGAGACTGCGGTAACGTCTCGCTATATGTGACAGAGATGTGCCCGATATTTGCACGAAATACAGGGTGGGCCATTTATCTGAAGACATTTAAATATCTCGAGAACTATGCATCGGATCAAAACAAGTGGGTAATGCAAGTTGTTCGTCGCGAAGGGGGGCATCCAATGATCCCCCAAATTCGATTCCCCAACCGCCACCCTCAAGGTGGCTTTCAGGACTATTTATACGAGGTTAGGAATGTGTATGAGGCTAGGAAAAATTATTTTATACTTTTTAGTCCGTTTTTAAAAATGTGGTATTTTTAAAATTTTATTTTTATTTAAATAATTATTGGTACTTTGAGATTATCCTGTCGACCATTTTTTCCAAACACAAAATTATCGCGTTTAACCTATTATAATTAATTATTCAATTAACCTAACCTTACATTTCATTTGGTTCCCCTCTATACGCGAGTTAGGTTAGGTTAGGTTTTAGCCAAGGACGGCAAGGTCAGGGTGGGATGGACCGCTGCCCGCGTGGAGGTTTTGGCCGCCCGACCTCTACAGTGCTTTAGATGCCTCGAGACGGGACATGTGAGGCAAAGGTGCACTAACGCAGTGGATCGGAGCGGCCTCTGCTACAAGTGCGGCGCGTCGACCCACCGGGCCATAGAGTGCAAGGCCATTCCTAATTGCCCAATATGCGCCGAATTGGGAAGGTCCGCAGGGCATAAGGCGGGGAGTTCTTCTTGTCCCCCGCCCCCCAAGAAGAAGAACAAAGGGGATAAAGGGGCCCCTCTGACACCCAGGACTGGGAGGGCGGGGAACAACAAGCACCCCTCCCCCCCCTGGCACTGGGGAGGCCATGGTTGTCGATCCCCCGACAGCCCCCCCTGGGGAGACGGGACCAGAAGCGTTGAAGGCATAATTCACGCTTCCGGTCACATTATCCAAATTGAACCGCTCTCGCCGGGCGCAAGACCTATTGGTCCATAGCTTGGCAGAGCGGCAGGTTGGACTGGCAGTAGTCACCGAACCCTTCTCCATCCCCGACTCTTCCCTTTGGACCGGAGATATGGGGGGCTCGGTGGCGATCTGGGCCCAGAAGGGCAGAGGTTTCCCCCCCGTCAACGTGGTCGAACGCGGGCAGGGGATGGTGCTAGTACGCTGGGGAAAGTATCTAGTTGCAGGGTGTTACGTGTCTCCTAATATAGGACTCACCGAATTCGAGGGGTATCTCGGCCGACTGGGAGGGATGATATCCCCCCACCTGGCCGACCCATTATTGGTCCTAGGAGACTTCAATTCGAAGTCCACCATGTGGGGAAACCCCAGGACCACCCCTCGAGGTGAGATCCTTGAAGCTTGGGCGGGGAGCATGGAACTCAGGTTAATTAACCAGGGTTCCACTGCCACGTGCGTACGATATAACGGGTGGTCCATTATCGATCTGACTTGTGCCTCCCCCGCAGCCGTACGTCACGTGTCCGCATGGCGGGTAGCGACGGAGTGGGAATCCTTCTCCGACCACCTCCACATTACAATGGAGGTGGATACCGCCCACCATGTGGATCCCCACTCGAGTAACAGTAACACCCCGACCTCGGTGCACACCAAATGGTCACTGAGGCAACTAGACGAGGACATGTTGAGGGCTTCCGACGTCGCTCTCTCCTGGGTTTATCCAGACGAGCATGGGGTAGAGGAGATGGTCACCCGTACCCGGGGCTTTATTAAATCACTATGTGACGCTTCAATGCCCCGGGCGGGGACACGCCCCCCCCCCCCAAGAGGGAGACGTACTGGTGGTCGAGTGAGATCGCGGATATACGAACATCATGCATCCGCGCTCGTCGTCGTAACCCGGTGGGAGGAGCGGACGAGGCAAGAGTTGCCGATTTGTACAACATATACAAATCGGCCAGGAAGACCCTCCAGCGAGCCATCTCCACGGCCAAATCTAAGGCCTGGGATGAACTCCTGGGGACCCTAAATAGGGACCCATGTGGGCGCGCCTACAAATCGGTTCTTGGGAAACTGAGACCATGGGCGCCTTCCATCACCGAAGAATTGGACCCCGAGTTCCTGGGGCGGGTCCTCCGAACACTTTTCCCTCCTATCCATTACCTGTCCCGATCAACTGGACAGACGAACTCGGGGTCACGGTGCAGGAGTTATCCACGGCCATCCGGAGACTCCAGGAAAGGGGCAACAAAGCACCTGGTCCTGATGGGGTCCCCGGAAGGATATTGGTCGTGGCGGCAGAACTCTCCCCGATCCTCATCAGCACCTACAACTGCTGCTTGAGGCGGGGTACTTTCCCCGGCGAATGGAAAACGGTCAGGTTGGTCCTCCTTCAGAAGGCGGGCAAACCAGCGGATACTCCCTCAAGGTACCGGCCCCTGTGTTTGCTCGTCGAGACCGGCAAGATTTTCGAAAAAATCATAGCCGATCGTCTCGTCGAGCACCTTTCCCGAGGTGGTCCCAAACTCAGCGACAATCAGTACGGCTTTCGAAGGGGGCGTTCAACAATTGAAGCGATTGAACGCCTCGCTACCCTGCGAAACCAGGCTGTCGCTGAGGGTCAGGTGTTGATGGCGGTGAGTCTAGAAATCACCAACGCCTTCAACACCTTCCCCTGGGACGAGGTAATTAGGGCACTAGACTTTTTTTTCCCTACCTACGGGCCATCGTGAGGGACTACCTGAGGGACAGGTGGTTCATATACCCGGGCCGGTACGGGGTCATCAGGAGGGAGGAAATGCACCGCGGAGTTCCACAGGGGTCGATCCTCGGCCCCCTCCTGTGGAACTTAACGTACGACGCGGTGCTCCGTGCCCAGTATCTCCCCGGCGTCCAAGTATTATTCTACGCCGATGATACATTGGTGGTCGCCGAGGGGGAGTCATGGAAGGAGACAGCCAACCTGGCCCAGACCGCAGTGGGGTTCTCCGTGGGCATGATCCGGAAGTTGGGGCTGGAGATATCCGCCGGCAAAACCGAGGCAATGTGGCTACACGCATTGCCTCCGGGCCGACAACCTCCCAACTTCCAGATCCGGGTAGGTGACGCCTGCATCGAGGTGAAGGGCGAGATGAAATATGTCGGGCTCACCCTCGATAGCCGCTGGCGCTTCGACAGGCACTTCGACCTGTTGGCCCCTCGGGTAGATAGGGTTACAGGCGCCCTCGGGCGACTGTTGCCCAATCTCGGGGGGGCCCGACGACCGGGTACGCCGAGTCTACGCTGGGGTAGTACACTCCATTTTCTTATATGGAGCACCCGTATGGTCCAGTCAACTGCTGGAAAGCAAAACCGGTATGCGGCATGCTAACCGCATACAGCGTCTGCTGGCCAGCAGGACCATACGGGGATATCGTACTATCTCCGGTGAGGCTGCGAGCATGTTGGCGGGGTTGGCTCAATTACATCTTCTGGCGTTAGAGCGAGCATCAACGTACAGGTTGTCTCGCTCATTAAGCCGGGAGGAGCCACCCCGACAACCAAGACAGGTCGATGCACTGAAGTGCCAGGCCCGAAAGGACACAATGGCCCTTTGGCGGAACGAGATAGAGTCCGCCAACACGGGTCGGCCAATTGTCCGGGCCCTCTTACCCATTTTGGATAAATGGTGCGAGAGGCGGCTAAGGATCACCTACCATATGGCACAGATGCTCTCCGGAAAAGGTTGTTTCGGAGAGTATCTGTGCCGTATCGGGAAGAAGCCCACCGAACAGTGTCACCACTGCGGGGAGGCCCAGGACACGGCGCGGCATACGTTGGAGGAATGTCCAGCTTGGTCGGAGCCACGCCGTGTCCTTAAGAATATCTTAGGGCCAGACCTCTCCCTCCCGGTCGTGGTCGACCACATGACCGAGGAGGAGAGGTCATATACAGCTTTCGCCTCCTTCTGTGAAACAGTCATCACGCAGAAGGAGGCAGCGGAGTGGGATACAGAAAAAGACCCCCTTTCCGACAGGAGGATGGCCTCGCACGGACGAATCCGACGAGGTCGCCGGCTTAGACCGGCAAATTAACGATGGTGGGGGGGGGGAGCCTCAAACCCCCCCCCCCCCCCCCCCGTTACAGGCCATCGTTGGGGCCTAATGCCCCCGGGAATGGTTTACCCGAGCTGGGAAGGGGAATATCATGTACACCATCCCTCAACTCGTGGTACCCAACGCCTTCCCGTTATACCTTTTTATCCGCGTCCGATCTTTTATTACTCGCATTCGTTTTTTTCCGCTTTTATCCGCGTAAATGTTTTTTGTATACGTCCCCTTTTGTGTGTATGTCCGACTACCCCCCAGTTGGTGAGGGACAGAATACACCAACAGTTCCCCCTGCTTGTCGTAAGAGGCGACTAAAAGGGGAGGTTTCGTAAGCCGTTGGAAACCTTTTTATCCGCGTAACCTCCGTTTTTATATTTTTAGCGTGTTCCGAATGCGTACCGACACGCATTCCGACATATATTTTATTTATTTTAGCGCGTTTTCCTCGTAAATTTTATCCGCGTTAGGGGCGTATGGGGGTGGGATAGGGGGAGACGATTGACGCGGCTAAGTCCGCCTCAATCGTCTCCTTTCCGCGTGCGGCAACCTCCTTCCTCGGCCGGGTGGAAGCCCTTGGGCATGACACTCGAGCGAGGAAGGGGGTCTCCGAGAGTTGCGAGTGGACCGAGCTGGGGTCTCGGGAAGCTCAACCGAGCAACTCACGGGAAGGGGGGTACAATGTAGTGACCTGCATTGTATCCAAATAGCTTAGGTTTTTGATCGGGGGAGCTTCTCTCCCCCCGGGGTTAGGCTTTTAAGCCAGGGGCAAGGGGTAGTCGGTTGTATGCTTACGCGATCCCGACTATTCCCGTTTAGCTCAGTGAAGTCACCGTGGGTATAGGTTAGTGGGTATGTCTGGTCCTTCAGACCGGAAGAGTCCCACATACCCCCGAACTCCCCCAGGAGTTTGGGGGATGCGTAACAGCATTGGAGTCCCACGTAAAAAAAAAGGTTAGGTTAGATTTACGCAATTTTCGCGAGCGTTGAGAGATCGACGGGATAATCCCAAAGTACTGAATTATTTTAATGAATAAACTCTCTACATCGAATTTTCGTATTCCTGTACTACGAATCCTCGGCATTGCTTTATTTTATAACCTTTTAGAATTTTCAACAACCCAAAAATTGGTGACACTTTTCTGAATAACATGAGCCCAAACACGACACAGTCTGCATCGTATTTACCTTCTCGATGTTATCTCAATTTTCCATTAGCCGTGTATGTACATATCCAACACAAGTTATTGTATGTAAAGATTTAATCCAGCACCGAGCTGGCTTCTCTAATATTCAAACACTCATGTTCCACTGATTACTACGGATAATAGTGGATCTACGAAATCGTGAATCGAAAACGCAAATATGATCCGCATTGGTAACCATCAGAAAAACTAAAAAAGTATTCCTTCTAAAATCTCAACACGATACCGTACAGTATCCATAAAAGCTAAGCATAACTGAAAAGCTATTCTCAAGAAGTAGAATTAGAGCTAATTGCGCGGAACGGGTGTAAGTTGAACATTTCAAGAAAAAGGGAATTTGCTAAAGTACGGGTTAAGGAAAAGAAAAGCATTCCTCCAAGAGGAAATTGCCGACTGAAGTTGAAGGAAGGAGAGACTAAAAAGAATAGTGGCGAGTCTTTAAGGCTCTTACTGCATTCTCGCTGTACACTTTCTCGCGATGCTGATAGGCAACTCGAAATAAGAGCGTTTAGCATAATAAGACGATGGTTTGGGGGGAGGTTAAAGATTAATGCATACATACATACATCTATATATCGATCAGTTACGGGCGGAGTTTCAGTGGGAGCGCTGAGCCAGGAATGCAAAGAATCTATTTACGCAAGGAGCATCAAACACGATACGGAATTGCACCTCAACACAAACAGCTAATAAAAATGTTACCGCAAACGCATACTAATGCAGGAATGCTATAAGGGTGTACAATGGATCGGAAATGTAAATCTATAAGTTAAACCAAAGAAATGATATACACGTAGATGTAATACATTTTTATTACGCAATTCATTCTGCAATAATGAATAATTAACAATTGCACAAGCGACTAGTGTATTGTGCATTTTATCAATTAAAAATATTATATTAATAACATGGTATTAGAATAATTTTCTTTTACTAGAAACAGAACGAAATTATTGGAAGAAAGAACACACGACTTTTTCAAATATGAAAATCACGTAAGCTTAACGCTGTATTTAATCTACACTAACGACATTTACTATCATTCCATAGATAAAAATTAATTTGGATAATTAATTGTAAATTTAATAAAAATTTCTTTCGAACAGACATTTATTTGAAACTAAAAATATTTACACCATCGCTGACATGATGTTCGTATTTCATAATTATCTTCTTCGTAATTATTTGCGCTCAAGATAAAAAATTCACCAAATTTCTGCGAATGATTGTAACCTAAAAAATTATTTTCAAATTCACATCGTAAAAGAAAAACAACGTTCAACATCAAAGTGCAAAATGTTTTCATACACATTTTGCTCAACCATTTGGAACAAGGTTCCCTTTTGACGCGAGTAAAGCCGTCGTTCGCTATATCTTGATATATTTTACATTTTTGTTCTCGTAGCGTGTTTCCTTTCCCAGACAACACCGGTCGAGCGAGGATAATATGAAATACGTTATAACAAATAAAAAAGAGGGTAGACAATTTTTTTGCTCACTCCGTTACTGCGATGTCATAGAATATCAAAAGGGAAATACGTTTCCCCTTTAATCAACTAACGGCGAGACTAGGTCTACTCCTGGCGCATATATTTTTCTCTATTTGGGAAATAAGAGCATGTTGCAATTTTTCCACAACTTTTTCCACTCTTGGTCAACGTGAGTATACAGCAAACTCTGGATCTTAATTCAAACTACACATTTTCTGTGTATTGTTTATAACGAATAAGAACCGAATAAAAATTTCTTTAATAATTCCAATTAACAAAAATATATAAGAAAATATGTCACATGGGTAGAAAATGGATTGTATGTATTTATGACAAAAATAAGTAGGTCCAAATCAAAAACAGAACATAATATGAATAAGTACAATACAATATCATATTTATATACAAGCCAACACAAACAAAATTTTGAAGATAAATTGAAAATAGGTAGCTAAATATTGTCGTAAGTAGACATCAGATTTTATGCATTTATGAGAAAAATAAGTAAGCGTAATTTAAAACATTGAAAGCATTAAACGAATTTAAAAATACTGTTATATTACTTTCAACCTATTAAACACGTTACGAAAGAAAATAAATTTCTATATCACTCTAGTTTGTTGCAGATGTGGGCATTATTTGGCGAAACAAATATTTCTAGTACTATGTATTTAATATTTTAGATTTTATTTTGCTTAAAGAAAATAGTATTTTAAATAAGATATGCAATTTCGAAAATGAAAATATTTCTATTTTAATAATTTGTACCTCAACATAAAATATTTCTATTTCCACAATTTGATCCACAAAATGAAATACTTCTATTTTAGCAATCTAAGACACAAAATCAAATATTTTACTTTTTGCATTGTTATAATACTCTGAGAAACCGTATAAACATACAGTCTCATCTTATCGTTAATAAACGACGTACACTCGTAAATTTATTGAATTCGAACCATAATTTTCAGCAATAATATTTAAACTTGAAATTGAAAATAAAAAGACAAAAAACAAATAGTTTCAATATTCTTCAAATAAAATGATATTTTTAAAAATTACTGCTTCAAATAAACTATTTTGTCAAAAATTACTGCAACCAATAAAATATTTCATTTTCAAAGTTGTATACATACTTTAAAAGAAATATGATTAGTTATTATTTACTATTCAAAACACTATTTTCCCCAGCTCTGATTTATTGTAAATCAGGTAGAACATTTTTATTTTGAATGAAAATCATATGATTCATACTAGCCGTTTGTTAACTGCTTGTTGGACAGATTTTTTAATGCAGAACAACAATGTTCGAAGTTGATTGTGAATAATAAAAGATAAATCGATTTTTGCAATGACTCAATATGTAAGTGGAACCTTGTAAAGTCCAAGGAAATGGCAAACGCTACGAGACGTCGAATTGCACTTATCATACTCTTATCAGCTGGAAGGTTAAACCTTTGGAAAGTGCAATATCGTAAGAAGAAATGACTTTCTGATGAGAAAATAAACTTTCCCATAGGTTCGAAATGATCCAGCTTACGTAAAAGTGTATGGTACGTCACGCGCCATCCCGTTGCACCGTTCTCGGACACTCGAAACAAAAGAGGAAATTGGTGACTGCGGTTCTTCGCAGGATGTTAGAAGCTTCTCGGAAAAGCAGAACAAGCATCACATCTGATGGTCAACTCCTTACCGAGGTAACCGAGTTTCCGCGAAAGATTAGTAAAGAAGAAGCACGGATGATATTACGGGGAAGCGAACAAAACGTGAAAGTTCGAAAGTGGGTGGAGAGAGAGAGCGAAGTAAGCGATGTATTGCGAGGAAACTCGAGGTCCTCAATGGTATTGTCACATCGGAACTTCTCGAGAACTTAGAATGCATTAAAGATAGAGATTCCATGCCCGTTCAAAGTCGCGAATAAATTCCAAAGCGGAGGACGAGTTTATTACGTCGCGACACAGCTAATTGAACAATTGTGTCATGTTTAAATGTCTCGGCTGTAACTCCCTGTTACTTGTCCTCATAATAGCCTTCCACTTGAATGGACCGGAGTAATTAATGGCAGAGTGGTTTATGTAAAAGGGACTTTTTTTAGCACCTGCCCCTTACAGCTCAGTCTGTTTCTGCTAGGCAAGTGCTACTAAATTGTTCCGGAAGAATTTTATTGTATCAACAAAATGTTGTTATTATGAGAATGTGAACACAGAATTAGCAATGTCCTAATCGTCTGATTTTTTTTTAATATTGCTTTGTGGATTCATGGATCTCGTAGGAAGTGAACGACCGAACATCAACTAAATTATTTTAGCAAATCACATTTCTGTTTTCCTAGCTTGAAATAGTACTTTCAAAGCAGTTATTGTTTCAAAAGAATATAAATCAATGGTATTGACGATTCTCAAATCATACATTGTATTAAAATTTCTTTGAACACATAAAAGAATTGCTAAAAGTATGAATACATACAATTGTTATTTTTATAATGCAAAACGACGAACTGATGCACCGTGGATTTTATGTAAAATACATTTAAACATGAAACCTTGTTACATCCGTCACACTGAACGGATATCTTATCAATGTACGATCATCTGTTTTGCCATTTTGAATTATTTATAAAATATAGTATATCCAGCATTCAATAAGTGATAACTGCAGAATTTAACAAATATATCGGATTAAAACGCGTCGATTTTGATAGAAATGGAATGTATCAGTAGTTAGTCGACGAGAAAAACCAATAATACTAATGACGCATTACTTAATCTACTGAAACTTATTGCTTCGAAAAATACATCTTATTTCGACCTGAAAAAAAACAGGAATTCTGACGAAATGATCATCAACCATTAAGAAATGTAAATGTTTCATAACAAACATATGTTAAGCCAAATTCGATATAACCTGTATTTTCGTGACAAAATAATAAATGTTGCATTCGAATCAATATCCCCTTCATTGACAGTTTTATCACATATAAAAATATTTGAGTGCCTATTTTCAATTTGTCAATTACAAATATACAAATATAATATATTAAGATGGTCAAAAGGATGGAGTTAAATAAAAAAGTTACGGTGAAATCTTCGATTTCGATGATTATTGGCTGGTTTCTTGAATGTACCAAAATTTCCCAAGTGGTACGATATCGGAAAGCTGCTCTTACTTAATGCCACAGTCGACAGATTAAGACTTGTGTCCTCACTCTACCTTCCCCTTCTCCGACGGAATTCCCCACTTTTAGGCTAGCTTATATTTTTGCATTTTGAATTTCTTTCACGACATTCTCGAAAGTTGTTCCAAATAATTAAAAAAACAAATCTGTACAAAGTTTTCACTAAACCGGATAACGGAAAAACTGCCCCAAGGCGATTAAACATAAAAAATAATAAATTTATTAATATAATGCTCATAAAATTGTGTTCGTCGAATATCTTCTAGACTAATTCCTGCGTCGAAAAATATGTTAGACACAATCTGTAGATTTGGACAGGCTGCGTCTTTTTTGTCTTTTATTCCTTTTTCCGTAAAACAAACGATTCTTTTTAGTAGATTTTTCTGAACTCACTTCTCTTTATAAGACGTGTGAGCAAACGTGTATGTGTGCACATTTACGTTGTACAGTATTTTATCCATAAATATCCCAAAAGTCTGACCTGTAAATGTCTCACATTTATCCCCACTACTGCGGGGTATACCTCCTTGAGGGACCATTTTTTCTTTTTTTTATTTCCTTTCTTTGTGACTCGGGACGTGGGGGAAGGCCCTGTCTAAGATTCATTCCCCCACGTCTAATCCGAGGACAACCGCTCATGTTCTTGGCAATTTCCTTGAAGGACCCTGAAATTCAAGAGGCTTCGGTCGCCGAGAAATATGACACCATGCAGCTTGGATATATCGGTGAGCCCGTCTAATCAGAATTTCCAACTTTTCTATTTCCCATTATTTTTTATGGGACTTTGATGACCATATGTGTGGCATTTTTCTAATTAAAATCATACCAAATATGATATAATTCCGATGTTATTTACTTGTGTAATAGACAAGTAAAGTTTCGGGCGCAAGGAAGGACAGTCGCCGGTGAGCCTTTGAAATGTGCTGGCGACCGCGACTCTCTGCGTCTCTTACTTTCCCATACGCTATCCTTCTTCGCGCCCGAAACTTTAATTGTCTATATCACAAGTAAATATCATTGGAATTATATCATATTTGGTATGATTTTAATTTAAAAAATGCTACAAATATGACCATCGAAGTCCCATAAAAAAATAAAGTTCTATAAAAGAATAAAGAAGTTAGAAATTTGGATTGGCTACGTTTACATTTCTCGACGACCGAGGCCTCTCGAACTCGGCTGTACTTCTCTACGTTCAGCAAAAGTCAAAGAATACTATCCCTGGCGCATAAATGTCCCTCGGCAGACCCGTGCTGGAGACCTATAGATAAAATACTGTACTAGCGAAACACCGGACAAACAAAAAAGCATGCAAGTGATGAATGAATAACTGAAAAACGAAAAATGAACAAACGAGAGTCGATATGCAAGACTGTTTTTCGCGGAGGCAGGGAATGGTATGCCGTGCAAGATGGTTGACCTATGCAGCCCTATGTAAAATTGAGTATTCCGTATTTTTAGCTATTGAATTAACCAAATCCTCTCCGAAACTAATTTATTCCTAACAAGACTTTGACCATTGAGAAAGTGGAGTCCAAATATTTGTATCGTCTGCCGACTCTGCTTGTGATCATCATCAAGATGAACAGAAAACTCATCGTTAATAGAAGCACGGTAACGAGTACCGACGTTCATCTCACGCGAACTTTCCAGCGCAATTCTCGCGAATAATACGAACAGACGCCTCGCGGTTTCGTTCGATGTCCCGCATTTCCGAGGACAAAACCGAAGGCCTTGGATCAGCAAGCAGAGGCATATAATGTCTATGTAATTAACTGAAACAAACGTCACGAGTGGAGACTTTCGGGAGAATCCCAATGACTACTTTCAGGCTTAGGTAGATTCAGGTTATATCGGGGGTAGAGGAGATAAAGGAGATAAAGGTTCAGTCCTAGTCCATTACCCGTAACGATCTTTTTGCCTCGGTTATGACCGCCTACATTCTCAAAACGAAGACAACGACTATGAGCAGAGAGTCGTAAGAGGGAGACGGCACGCGGCGAAGAAAGAGTACGAAATGAAAACTATGTAGCACCTTGCATCTGGTTCGTTCGAATCGAAATACTTCGCCGGTTGGAAATTAGAACCGAGCAGCGAAAGAAACGAACTTCGCCGTTCGAAGTGTGTTAACCCTTTGCGGAGAAAATATTCCTGCGAAGGAACCTCGCCAGATGTTGCATTAGTTAGCTATGAAGGAAACTTTCTCGGCACTGAGCGGCCACATGATATCCTAAACGCATTCCTCGCGTCAACTTTTTTCAAATTTAAAATTCATTTCATCTACATTTTTATAATGTAAGTGGTTCTTGTGTGATATTAGATCTTTACCAGGTGTATGCAATCCTCTATTCAGTAATTACTATACTGCGGATATTTATGTGAAATAAAAATTGTTTGCGTTGATTGCAAGGAATAGAAACCAAATTGATTATGATTTCAGTAGAGAAGGAATCATACAGGGTGTCCCAAAATTCGTGTACTTCCCGGAAATGGGAGGTTCCTTAGGTCATTTGAAGCAACATTTTCCTTTACAAAAATTACGTCGGCGGCTTTGTTTAGGAGTTATTAACGAAAAACACGGACCAATCAGAGCGCGGCTACAGCGGATCGATTCTGGCTAGGCCAATGGCGCCACCACGCTGAGCGGGACCTGTCGCTGAGTCGGACTCCCTTCGCTATAGCCGCACTCTGATTGGTCCGTGTTTTTCGTTAATAACTCCTAAACAAAGCCGCCGACGTCATTTTTGTAAAGGAAAATGTTGCTTCAAATGATCTAAGGAATCTCCCATTTCCGGGAAGTACACGAATTTTGGGACACCCTGTATATCGGCATTCTCAATTTTTTAAAATTCTCCAACAGTCTTGAATTTCATCCACTCAATTTTGCTATAAATGATTGAAGATCCGCAGCCTAGTAATTACACTTTAAAATTCAATTTTTATCTAGAGACTATACTACCTATACTATTTTCACGGACACTTTCACGAATTTCATGGAATTCAACAAAATCATGAAATTTACAATAAACAACATATGTTGATTAAGCCTAAGTTTCTCTAAGTCATCATCTGAAGATCATAATACAGTAGGTGGTTGAATTCGTTTTTGAATCAGCAATAACTCTACAAAGGCAAACGTACAGGGTGCAATTTTAAAAAAGTGACCTTGTTTTTCTTTTATTGAAAAAATAGTTCCTTGCAATTTTATACATTTTTATGGAAACAGTTTTTTGTCAGACTTTTGGAAGTACTTGAAAAATATTTGGCGAAATAAATATTTCAAATACTACTTCATATTTTCCATTTTATTTCGCATAAAGAAAACAGTATTTAAAAATAAGATATACAATTTCGAAAATGAAAATATTTCTATTTTAACAATCGGAACCACCAAACAAAAAGTTTCTTTTTTAACAATCGGAACCACAAAATAAAATATTTCTATTTTAATAATCTGAAACACAAACTAGAATATTACAGAGAATATAACAGTCGAATATTTACCAAAAATCTCTT
Organism: Lasioglossum vierecki; assembly: GCA_028455595.1. NCBI lineage: Eukaryota > Metazoa > Arthropoda > Insecta > Hymenoptera > Halictidae > Lasioglossum > Lasioglossum vierecki. Next base: position 1,201,018 of record CM052340.1, on the reverse strand, counting down.
GAGAATGATCCTCACCAGTATCGAAACGTCGAGATCTTAATTGCACATGTTGTTATAAATTAAAAAAAATTTTCTATTTTGATCGAACCTGTGCGCCGAAATCATACTACATTTACAAACTAGAATGTTGTATTTTTTGTGCCTACTGAGGTTTGTTGATAAACATACAGTGTATTTTATCACCATGAAATCATTTCTACTCATAAATCTATTGAATGCGAACCACTATTTTCAGGAATAATATTTAAAATTGAAATTGAAAATAAAGACAGAGCCTAAATATTTTCAATATTCTTCAAATAAAATACTATTTTTAAAAATTACTGCCTCAAATAAAATATTTTATTTACAGAATTGTACACATCCTTTAACAAAATGGGATTATTTATTATTTACTACTTCAAATACTATTTTCCACAACTCTGTGTGCCACACCCTCTACAGTAAGGATTATTTAACAGAAATAATTTGCTTGAATATATTTATAATTGAAGCTTGAAGCGTTTTAATAAAAAAAACATTATGACGCATCATGTATTGAGGTTGATACAATACGGGATGAATGTAATTATTTATGGATTATTCGATAAACCGAAGCTCCTATCGTTTCAGTCGATTACTTGGACAATCCTACGATTAGTTTGGATTATAGAGTAGTGAATTGGATTATCATTAATAATTACTCAAATAATCCAACAACGGCGCGATATCCGAGAGAACGCATCCTCGCAGCCGAGTGAAGCTCTAGCTTCTGCACCTGAGCCGTTCTAGCCTGATTTTGGTGACGGTGTAATTTGTCCACCTTGTCCACCCCTGATAGCGGTTTGCACCCTCCTTATTCCACGACCACGGGTACATAGGTGAGAGTCCGAACTACTTCATAGGTTGCTACACAGACCACGATGACGATAAAGCGTTTGGTGCAAGACTGCCAGGTACCGCTGATGGGTTCTTGTAATCCATTTACCTAAGAAACTCTCAAGAGAAAAATTTCTTGCAGCCAAGAAGAATAAAGTCCTCTGTCCTTAAAACCCTGATCGTGCAGGAACCGAGTGGCTTCAAGTATAGAACACCGGTAACGAATTGACCCAGAAGAGGATTGATTAGAACTAGATAGGATAAGAAACGCAAGAATTGGAACGCTTCGTTTCCAAGCTGTGTAAATCTAACCCAGTTAATAAGATGTTCGTCCAATACTTCTCACGCCTACTGTACCGGACAAATGAACTCGGACGCAAACATTTTTCTCGGTGTTCGTCGGCCTTCCAATCGGACGAATGTTTTGATTCGTGGAGTGTTTTGCCTTTAGTCCCATTCTAACAGTGGGTAACAAAGAATTACGGAAACTAAACTGAGTGTTGGATAAACGTACAGTAATCCCTTGATTCTTATCCAAGGGACTGTTCCTGGAGCGGACAAGAATCGCGGTGATAATTTGTAATTTTCATTTATGGCTGGGTCTGCCGCTCCGATCGCGCTGAACGAAACTACAATAGAGCAACTGCTTCGGCGACGCCAACGCGCTGCGTGGGTCCGCAGAGTGTCGCCGTCGCCGGCACAGTTTAAAGGCCCACGTGTTCTCACAATGTAATGCCAATTCTAAATGGTTTATTTTGCATTATTTTTTTATGAGAATTTTATTGGCTTGTTTCTGGCATTATTCTGATTAAAACAATACCAAACACGATATAATTTGGCCCATATTTACTCTACATGTGAAGCATGATTTATAATTTATGATACCTTCAACATATGCTATAGCATATGTTTAAATAAACAACTAAACATCTCGAAAATATGTTCTCTAAGAATTAGACTTGAATTTTGCAAATCAACAGAGTTGCAGCCCGTAGAAGCACAGCGTGACCTGCACATACAATATGCCGTATAACTGTACATTTGACATGAATTTGATCTCTTCGTACAAGAATAAAATTGAAATTATATCGTACTAAATAAAATTGAAATTATATCATGTTTGGTCTTGTTGTAATCAGAAAAATGCCAGAAATAAGTCAGTAAAATCTCATTAAAAAGTAATGAACATTAAGATGTTTGAACATTCGATTCGTTGTGTTAATGTAGTAGTGTTCACACCGATATACCCGGACCGAGAACAATAGCCGCCGCCCTGCAGCGCGGCACAGCGGTGACGGGTAGTGGAGTGAGTAGGCATGGACAAGAATCAAGTCGTCCAACCTGGGACAACTTGCTAGGGTTTACTGTATTACATTACTCAAATCAATTTTTCATTCCCGGCGTAAATTCTTATCGTAAAGGATGCTCTTAATTTTGTCACAAGAGCAAAAAAAATGTTGAATAGATTAGCCAGGGCTTATCAGATATTTCCAAAAGTATGAAATAAATTCCTGAAGAGTTCAACACTCTATTTGCATATGAATATAATATTAAGAATATAAATTTTAAGAAAACAATTATAATTTTTTTAAGTCTATGATAATATAAACTGCTTTATACTATGTCACAGATGATAAACAATTTTATATAATCTGCAAAGAATGATGATTAAAATATCATTACATGTATATTCCTGAAAGAATTTAATAATTTTGATTGCAATGTATTGTTATGCAACCTCGCAGTTAGCGTTGCAAAAGAATGAAAATCATGGTTGACTTAGCGTGTCAATTTTTAGCGCGGTGTCGTCGTCAGGTGGATTTTGTTTGAAACGATTTTTGAAGTGAATGCAGCGTTAGAAAAACGAACGGAATAAAAAGTAGAAATGGAAAAGGACGAAGACGGAGCGAATTCACGTAACGCATTCAAGTGAGTGATGCTGCACACGGATTGCATCGTTTACCGGCGAAGGAGTTTGCCTCTCCATCCCGTCGGTCGAAAATAAAGGTAAAAATACACAGCGTTTCTCGCAATCTACGATAATCGCGGTTCTCGAGTTTTTTAAAATTTTTGAAACACGTGCGGTTCACTGCCGCGCTTCCTCCGCCAAACCGAAATTTCAGTTTCTCACCTACCTTCGATTTCTCTCGCAACTTCGTTTCCCTGGAGTAAATATGAAAATCCACAAATCCCTCTCTCTTCGGATTTCAAATCCTTCTCTTCCTTGATAAAGAATGGAAATAATCGGAACACAAATTTTACAAATAAATATAGAAAACTAATGCTCGTTGAAAGTTTCTCTGTACTCCACAAACAATTCTTTAATAATGCGTATAAAATGGAAAGTTCATTAAAAATTCTTTTGTTAACGCATACGAAATAGAAAGTTCATTTACAATTCGACAATAATGAATTATGCATGATCGTATGTATTACACGTATACATGATTTAATAATTTGATAATGAGATGGAAATTCGAGAATTAAAGGTATGAAGCTACTATTGTTTTAATATGATTTACTGAATAAATCTCTAAATTGCCAACTTCTCGTTAAATGCTGTAACAACGTTGTGTACTCACCTTATTGTTCTTTTAATTGTTGTTCTTGCAAAGTAATTACGATTGCATGTACCATTTTATACATTGAATCAATTCTCAAATAATTATATTTAACTAAACAGACTACCCTTTTCTGAACACCCACGATGACGGTTCCTTTCATTAGGAATTCTATGACGATAATTACTCGAGGTCAACAACGAGTAATGCCTCACTGGAAACACACACTCACTGGTTTTCTCGTACGATCACCGAATTAAAGCAGTGTTGAGCGCGACAGTACTTGGATGGGTGACCGGTTGTTGGCAAAAGGTGGTTTGTAACCCACCGTCATAAACAGTAGATAGCAAATAATCATATACAATAGAATTACTCGAAGTCACTCAGGATAAAATTTTAGTTGTTCATTACCAAAGTATATGCAGTCGTAATTTAAAAATGTGTTTACGGTCGTTATACCTGTATATAAATACAAATATTTCTAGCGAAACTAAATACACCAACATTTATCAATGTGTGTGTTATCATTAGACTGCGGATCTTTTTGTAAAATAAAAATTATCTACGTCGATTGCAAGTAACAGAAACCAAATTCCATGTTATCTTTTCCTTTAATGATTTTAACCCTTTGCACTCGAAGCTATTTTAATTGGAAAATTAAACATTTCTTCCGATCTAGAATATTTCCATACCTTATGATTTTTGAAAATGGGTATGAAATTGGTACAATACCTTATACAGTACCTAAATGTTTAGTAATTGATTAAATACCGATATATTTAATAATGTAAACAACGTTTTGAAGAATAGTACAGCAATTTTTAGTGGTACCTCAGAAGGGACAGCAGAGTGTAAAGGATTAATAGAGAAGAAATCATATATCAACAACTTCAAATTAAAAAATGTTCCAACAATTTTAAATTCCGCATAAATATCCATAGTCTAGTTATCATAGTAATCAAACACCGTATTTCTCAAGCATCCTCTTAGGATGCCGTTAGCGCCGAAAGAGTGATTTAAATTACGGGCTAGAGCATTACCCGTGTTAATCAGGGGCGTGCTGTAAGAATCGATTGCAGACACTTGAAATTAATTAAAGCGGCCACTCCTCCTCTTCAAAGCAGAACAAAATATCCAACAGCTAGAAATTACTGCACTTTGCCGTGTATTTACCTACGTCCGGCGCAACAGTGAGATTGTTATCAGACCCGGGGATGAATCACACCGAAACTAGCAATTTTAGTATACTGCAACCTGTTAAACGCCTGCTACTGGATGTTCATAATTATACCCCGATTTTCATCTGTTGGCGCAATTAACGATTCTTACGTCGTGGACGTGCATTAAGTACGGCCGATAGCTGGTGCTCCTCAAGATCGACCATAGATTACGAACAGATTACGACAAACGACTCGCAATCTCGATTTCAGTACGGCTGTAGAGTCGCCTAATCATCGCAGGATCTAGGAAGATGGAGCGAGACTCGGTTCCACCCCTTATCGCAGACACCGCGCGGCGATAGCGCGCGTGATTGTGTACAATTACCAGCCACGGAGAAAGATAGTAACGTCATGAGAATGGCCGGGCTCTCCGTTAAGCTGGCCAGTCATCTTTCTCCATTAACCTCACGGATCGCGTTCGAGCGATCGGAGCTGGGTACCGGTAAAAATTTCCATATTGCCCTAAGCCGGCATTATTGGCGGAAATTTAATTAACTGGGTAACTATAGACCGAGCACAAATAAATCCTCGTTACCTAGATCCTATGCTCGCGTTATGGGCACCGTCCATTGCCTCTGAAAAACATTTAAACGCTTAACTTCCGAGTTTCGAAAAGTTGTTGATTATACTCTCTTCGTTTGGTGAAAAAGAAAAGTACAAGAGCGTGGATCCGTTTTAACCATTAGAGGGCCGACATTTTTTAGAAAAATTAGTTATTAAAAATTGGTCTAAAGGGTGTTGGATATGGGTGGTAAAGAACGTCCACTTCTACTTCTGAAATAAACTAATTCTTTATTTCACGGCGCTGGAGGAAGCTCTTTACCAAACGAAATCTTAGCTTCGCCTGACTTTGAGGGGAAAACTGTTGCAACTCAAAAAGGAAACCAGGGTCCCCTCGTATTAATATATTAATAATATCGGCGCGGTTCGATCAATAAGACAATC